>JBBKCR010174212.1:0-15008 GCA_037577295.1 Ladigesia roloffi | reverse complement strand
AGGAGAAAACTGAAGTCATTGCCTTTGGAAATAAAGAGGAAGTTCTTAGGGTAAATGCATACCTTGACTCTAGGGGTCTAACAACTTAAAACCAAGTCAGGTGTCTTGGTGTGAGTAGTCATGTCAAAGCGGTAACTAAATCAGCATATTATCATCTCAAAAACATTGCAAGAATTAGATGTTGAAACTTGTTCATGCCTTTATCACAAGCAGGGTGGATTATTGTAATGGTCTCTTCACTCTTCTCAAGAAGACCATTAGACTGCCTGCCAGGATTCTGACTAGAACCAGAAAATCTAAGCATATCACACCAGTCCTCAGGTCCCTACACTGGCTTCCAGTTGTATTTAGAATTGATTTAAAAGTACTTTTACTTATTTATATATCACTCAATGGCCTAGGACCTAAACACATTGCAGATATGCTCACTGAATATAAACAAAACAGACCACTCAGATCATCAGGATCAAGTCAGTTAGAAATACCGAGGTTTTACACAAAACAAGGGGAATCCGCTTTTAGCTGTTATGCTGCCCACAGTTGGAATCGGCTCCCAGAAGAGATCAAATGTGCCAAAACATTAACTACATTTAAATCTAGACTCAAATCTCCTCTATTTAACTGTGCATTTAATGAATGAGCCAATATTAAACTTAAAAAGTGTCATTTTCTGGTAGCCAAAAATGGTATTTATTAGCCTTATCTTTTTTTATCAAAATGAATGGATATATTAGAACTTGTTAGAAACGAATAGGTGTACGGAGGATGTCACCATGTAGGATGCAATTGAAGGCATACATGTGTCATAAATGTCCTGAGGCAAGCATAATCCTTTTTTATGAATTCCATGGATGTTTGTACAGATCTCTCTCTATTGGCTGGACCTTTGCAGCCCAGGAGCTTATAGCTTTATATGCTCCCTGAAATATATGCAACCATATTTTTTCATCACAAGATGATCACAAGCAAGAGTTGGCTCCTGGGCAATGGAGATCACAAACTAACAAGAGGTGATATTACATAAATTCTGAAACTGCTGTACTGCAGGCATATGCACCATCCTCCCCCGCTTTCTGTGTGTATCACAGACTTAAATAGAGTTTTAAATAAATAATTCTAATCAAATTAACTATGCAACTGTTTGTGCAGTCCCTGATTTTGGATAATGAGGGCAGTGGTTATTTAAGATCCCAGGAATTTACAAAAGTGATAGAGAGAGAAATGAGGAGAGAATAAAGGAGAATGGAGGGGGGAAAGAAGCCCTGGGCCTTTGGTCATGGCTAACAGTCACATGAAATATTAACATGTCACCACAAAGAGAGAGCAGTAATGCTTTGCTTTTAATAAGGGCTGAAAGCAAGGACATTGTTATTCTGTGTAAGAAAAGTGCAGTGGCTTTGTTCCATGCCTCCCATCTCCAGTATCATGTGGACAGTTTACAAGCCAAAATGGGTACAAATATTACTCCATCAATTTCCAAAACACCTGTTTTTAACCATTTAAAAGAGGAATTCATTTTTTAAAAAACTTTCCCTGTAGTAAAGATGTATACAGGTCACTGAAAGTGGTTGGTATTGTAGCGATTAAGAGCTGAGATCGTTAAGGGAGGCAAGGAACACTCGTGAGAGCAGGTGAACTCAGAAAGGGAGCGTACTCCACAGCCTTTATTTGGAGCTCTTAACAGCAGGAGCATGTAAATGGTTAAGACATGCGTCACCACCAGCTTGCAAAACACAAAGACCCAATCCAGGTACACAGATCCTCCATGTTTCACATACTTGGTAGGTCTGTGTACCTCTACTCTAAACACACAGTCCCCAGAACAACCCCAAAACACACATAACACCCCCAAATACACACAACTACACATTCTAACCCCCAACTGCACACAATAACCCCCAAAATAAAACACAAAACCACATTTAACAGTTCGGGGAAGGAGCAGTGCATGCTCGGAGAGTCCTCCCCAGCTCAAGTCCATTACATTGCACCGAGATGAGGATGCCCCCATCAAGGCTGCTGGGGAGGACTGCGTGGTCTCCTGGACCATGGTCGCTGTGCAGCTCCTCCGGAACTCCGAAGCAGGTGAACAAAAACCTCCACTGTGGTTGCCGCACCCTGGTCCAGTACCGTGAACGCTTCCGGCCACTTGGTGAAACAGTCCATCGCTACCACCACAAAGTGATTCCCATGGTCAGTGATCAGAAACGGGCCCAGGATATCCACCCCCACTCTGTCCATGGGTGCCCACACCCGATAGTCCTGCAAAGGGGCTCTCGAGCGCTATATAGGACCCTTGTGAGTGGTACAAGTTTCGCAGCTTGAACATGGATAGCAGCATCAGTGTGGCAGCCCAGCCAGTAGTAGCATGCATGCGGAGGCGGCTGATGGTTTTCATGGCCCTATAGTGACCTGCACCTGAAGCCCCGTGCACTAACCCTAAGACCGTCACTCATAAGGTCCTAGGGACCAGCAACTGGAGAACAGTGCCGCACGGACCCGGTCGCTCCCATCGCTGATACAGCACCCTGTCCTGCACAAGTAAACTGTCCCACTGCAAGGCCAAGGACTTTAGCTCCAGGTCAACATCAGAGATATCCCCCCACACAGGCTGCTGATTCTCCTGCATCCACTGCAGCATGCGCCCAACGTTCCAGTCCGCACTCTGTTTCTTGCTGATCTGCTGCACACTAAGCCCTGGTACCCGCACTGCAGCAACCCGGTCCTGCACTTCCTCTCCACCCTTCGCCTCGACCCTTTCGCAATTCCCACTTGCCACACAGATGTAGAGACAGCGTGTCGGCGTCACCATGGAGCCTTCCCACACGGTCTCAAAGTTAAAGGACTGGAGGACCTCCAGCCAACGAGCGAGCTGACCTTTGGGCTCTTTGAAGCTCATTAACCAAATGAGCGATGCGTAGTCCGACCTGAGACAGAATTTCTGTCCGTACAGGTATGACCGGAAATGTTTGAGTGCGGTTACAACAGTGGCAACAGCTGGCAACGCGTCATGCAGTAGTTTCTCTCTGCCCGTGATAAGGAGGAGCTGAAATAAGCTACTACCCGGCCCCCAGTCCCACATCACTAGCGTTGGTGTCTAGCATGATAGCCTGCTGAAAATCCAAATATGCCAGCACATAAGCAGAGACTATAGAAACTCTGTCTGCCCTAGAAACTCGGTCTGGCGATTGAACAGATGGCATTTTTTTGGATGGAGTATTCATTTGGCTTGACGGATCGCCCAAACACTTCCGGGAGATTATGCAGCACTGCGTCAAAGCTACACGCGTGGACTAACAGGTCGTAGAGGTAAACCACACAGCACAAGCACGGAATGTCCCCAAGCACTTTCTCCATGAGTTGCTTGAACATGGCCAGGGCATTACACAACCCGATCTCCATAATACACGATACTGAGCACAGTTTTGGGTTGTGCCTCAGGGCATAGCTCTTCCTGCCAGTAGACATTGCATAGGTCCAGGGAACTGAACCACGAAGAGCCAATACACAATCGAGGGCCTCATCAATGCAAGGCAGTGGGTACAAATCTTTCCATGTGACCACGTTGAGTCGTCGGTAATCCACACAAAACTGCTATGAGTCGTCTTTCTTTTTCACCAGGACTACAGCAGCGGACCACAGATTATCAGACAGCTCAATCACGCCTGCCGCTAGCATTTCTCTGTATTTGTATTTGTTAAAAGGGAAAATTATTCATATGTGTATTTGCATTCAAGTAAAATTTAAATGCAGCATAAACTCCGTCCGTCACCCGAGTCCACTCCTGAACTTGAGCACTGTAATATAAATAAAATGTTTATATTAATAAATATCATGACCTATGTTTCTTCGCACTTTTGCAAGTAATTAGGAAGATCAGATAGGACTGTGAGAAATTTGCCCTGCTAACATAAGCTTGATTCCTCAACAAAAATTACAATCAATCTTTTTCAAGATGGCACCATAGATGGCAGCCTCAGTGATGCACTCTCTCATAATGTGCTTGTTTTTGTTTATTTTCTGTCTGTTTGGGCACTCATAGCTCATTACTTTTTCCAGGGATCAACTGCTAACCATTGGGCAGACATCTCAGAATAGTGTTTATCCTTCTTCTACAAACCTGGAAAGTTTTTTGGAGATTCCTGTGGGGTTTGCCGAACAAGGGACAAATTTTGGCACCCTGTTGAAATTACATCAGTGGGATTTCACACTCCGCTCCCCTGCCATTCACCTGGCGAAGCTCCTCTCTCTTACAAACAAAATGGACCAGCTGCTGCTTCCTAACTGACTTACAAGAACATTGCACGTTCTGCTGCCCTTCGCTTCACTGAAACCTGGCTCTGTGAATGTATCCATGGTGTTTACTATGGAGACCTTAAAGTGCCTGGGTACCAACATTTCCCATAATTTGAAGTGGAAAACCAACATCTACTCCATCCTCAAAAACACCCAGCAGAGGATGTACTTCCTTAGACAACTGAGGAAGTGTGGTCATCCACAAGAGCTGCTGATCAAGTTTTACACTGCAGTCAATGAGTCTGTCCTGTGCTCTTCCGTCACAGTCTGGTATGGACAGCCACTAAACAGGACAGGAACAGACTGCAGTGGATTGTAAGGACAGCAGAAAGGATAATCGGTGCCCCTTTGACCTCGATCCAAATCCTGTGCTTCTTAAGAACCAGGTAAGGGGAAATCCTCCCAAGATCTGTCACATGGGTCACACCTACAGCACTGCAATCTACTAGAGGGGAGAATTTTCTGGACCATGTTACTCCAACATTAACCATGCATACAGAGCCATACCCCTCCCCCATCTCAGCTAGGCCATCACTCTCTCCTGCTTCGCCCAGCTTACACCCCCTTCAGATGCAGTGCCAGGACCACCACAAAGACTGAAAATTCACTCTCCAAACTACAGGACTGCTTTGAACAGACAGCCTGGGAACTACCTGAACATCAGGAGCTGGACAAAGTCATAGGAATGGTCCTGGACTGTATCATGTTTTCCCAAACCAATAACCATGGATAACCAGCCAGGTCTGTACAATCCTCCGATCCCACAATGCTGTCTTCTGGTCAGGTGGCAGAGCTCTCTACAGAGGAAATATGGAATTAAAAAAGTAAAAAGGGAACATAAGTGGAGCATAGTGTCCCACCTGTCCAGTCACAATATACAGAAGATGTGTCCTCACTGTAAGGGAGCACAATGTCAGATGGGTTCCCCTGGCAGCCAACCCCAGGAAGGCTGCCGGCTCAGTTAGGGTACCGGGTAGAGTGCTCAGAGCACCAACTTACCCTCATCTTCACCAGAATTTTTAACTTCTACCTAGCCATGGCAGTCATTCCAGGCAGCCTAAAATCAGCCACAATTATACCAGTGCCGAAGAAGTCTCCTATCACCAACCTAAATGATTATCCTGTGACCCTCATTCTGGTAATCATGAAGTGCTTTGAGAGACTGGTTCTCCAACACATCAATGACTATCTACCCCAAGATTTCAACTCCTAACCAGTGCATAATGTGTTAACAAATTCAAAGAGAACGCCATCGCTGTACCTCTCCATACTGTGCTGAGCCATGTGGAGCAGCAGCAGAACTACATCTGGATGCTCTTTGTGAATTACAGCATAGCGTTCAATATACCCATTCCTGACATTCTCATCACCAAACTGGACACTCGCGGCCACCCTCACATGCTGGTGGACAAAGGACTTTCTCGCCACCTGGCACCAGACTATGGGACTCCCACCTCTCCTCCATTCGTACACTGATCAATGGTTCTGCACTGGTTCTACAACACGATGTTTCCCTATACGCGGGTGTTCTTGGAAGGTAACCGCTGCTAAAAGCAAGGGATTACTGTAATGGCAATTCTGTTTCTGGTTTTGAATCTGATCTTTCACAACATCGTACATTTTGGCAAGCAACAAAAACAAAATAAATGTCCAATCATTTAAAATAAATAGAACTCAGTTTGTCTGCTCATTAGTTAAACAGAATAATTGTGGAGCCTGTGGATCCTGCCCATATTTGCAATGGCTACAAAAGTCAGTGAGCTCAGTTCTTTGCCAGTTGGGGCTGAGGCTTAAACTAAATGGTCAAATTAGCAGAACAGCTACAGTGTTTGGGAGAAAAAGATCCAAAACTCTATAATAAATGTGTTTATGAAGAGCTCGGTCTCATGAGTTTGAGCAGCCATCACGAAATACAATTAAATCAAAATACATGCTCTAATCACGATTTAGGGCTTTTTTCATGCTAGGACAACGCTTCAGTACACAGACAGTAGGAGAGATATAATGAGTTGATTTCTTACCTTAACAAAACATTAACCCTAACCTTAATCTTAAACTCACCCTAATCCTAAACCTAACCCTTACCCTAACCTAACCATTAAGCATAGCCTAACCTTAACTTTAACCTAAACGTAAGAGTCACCAGTTGATTAAGGCAGTGCCCATGAAAATGATTCAGGTAGTATAAGTATTGTCCTAGCACGAAAAAGTGAGGCATAGTCCTAGCATGAAAAAAAAGCCCTTAATCGTGATGGGATTGATTAAATTGTGTTTTGTGATGACTACATGAACACTTGTGAGATCAGGTTGTTATTAGAGAGCGTTTTTTTTTTCATGTATTGTTTTTCCTGTTTGCAACATTAGTGCTTGTGACAGATAAGCCTCATTCTCCTTAGGGTGTGAAAGCTCACAGTTTGAATTGATATACTGATTTGACTGCAAATTAATTAGGCATGTTAGCATTGAGTCTGTTTAGCCTGTGAAAAGTTACACTTTTGCCCAGAAGGTAACATAATAAATAGGTAAGTGTTTCTTTTTTTATTCCACATTAAAATTGCATAACCAATGTTGGGAGTAACGTTACAAAAGTAATAAATTACTGTAATGCATTGCTTTTTGCTGTAACATGGTAATGAAAGGCATTACATAAAAAAATTGGTAATATTTTACTTGGTACAAATGTCTGTAACGGACGTTTCAATACATTTCAACATGGAATGAAGGGAATTGGATGGGAATTACAGTTATTCCGTAAACTGCTGTTTATTATTACCGAACTATTCACTGTCGGCTGTAACCATGCTGCAGTAAAACAGATATATAAAAAAAAGTAACAGCCCAAATAGCGAGATGCACTCGAGTTTCTCTCAATCTCGCTCACCCTCTCTCAGACACACACACACACAAACACACACACTCTTCTCTCATACTCGCTCTCCCCCTTCTCAGACACATGCACGCACGCTCTCATTCCTTCACACACAGACCCCGCCCCCAAAATGCGTATCTCTTCTCTAAAACGTAAAAAAAAACAGAACACTAAACAAAATCACTGCAGTACAAATTCACCAAAATCACTGCAAGGTCTGCAGAGGAGAAACATTTTTCACTTCTTGTAGTCAGACAGAGCAGAGAGATGAGTGAACCTGCATCTGATCTAACGGCGGATAGTCCTGTTTTTAACCATGAGCCGCTCCGTCAGATTCCTCATCACCTTCCACTGGCTGTGGAATGAGCTCATTGTATATCATGAGCTATATTTTCATTGCATATTTCCAATGCATTTTCCCAGTTATTTTGTTGAGAGTAACTTAAAATTAATGCAATAGTAGTGTAATGCCTTACATTTTAATTACAGTAATATTGTAATGTAACCAATTAATTTGAAATGACAGTAACAGGTAATAAATAATACATTACAGTTTTGAAGTAACTTGCCCAGCACTGCCCATAACAGACATGTTCCGATGTTCCAAATGCATTTTACTGTGTTTGTGAAGTAGAAACACAAAATGACACAAAATACAAGTTCTAATTAAATCTTCAGCAAGTAAAACTGAACTTTCCACACCTAACACTTTTGGAAATTATGGCCAAATCTAAAGAGACAGTGGAGGCCATGCACAATTAAAATGGGACTAAATGTGCATTTAGCCAGTCCACTCTGTCTCCACAGCTACCTGTTGACCTAGAAAAGTAATCCCCCTATTAGTGCCATTCATCAATCCTTCACACACATTCACACTGTTCCCTGGTGATTTTACGCCTGAAATCTTCAATTCAAATTGATCTCTCCACATCCATTACACACAAAAGCAGACAATTACTTGGTAAATTTTAATATTCTGAACCAGTAGACAAATTCAGAAGGCCTAATAATAATTTAAAGGGTAGCAATTTGTAGGTTGTTTTCCTAATTTGAACTTATCGAGGCAATGTGTGTGTCTTCAGTTCATTTGAGTTGGGCAAGACCTTTTCCTTGATAATTCCTGAGTGCCATGTTTTTTTCGATGTAAATGTCACTGTAAATTGCACAGTGAAACTGAATACACCTTATTTGTGATAGTGGTAGTGATTCCCATTGTAAGTGTTATATTTGAAATATCATTTTATATAATAGTGAGGTATTTTATATTATATTGAGGAGAATGCTTTTGCCTTTCTTAATTTCAGGCCATCAAAGAACAGTTCAGAACAGAGAACTCTCACAGACAGTTTTGAAATGTTATGTTCACATTTCAAGAAACCTTCTCTTGAAATATGGATACACCATTACAGATGACATAAGAGATGTTATTTATCTTACATCTATTGGTGCATTGAGTTAAAACTGAAAACCAATCATATGATCGTATGAGGAATCATGCTTAATATGGCAAGACATCCATTGTGCATTTAAAACATGGGTCCCAGAGTCCAAATAAATGCATAGTATGTTCTGGTTTATCATGCCATTGGTCTAAAATACCTTTTCAGTTACTTTTTCTTGTTTTTGTAGACTGGTTTTCATCTATAATTCCTGGTCAAAATAATTCCCAGTGCAGCTGTTTGTGTCAGATTGTCAGATAAGCAGGAGAGGCGAGGTGAGCGAACCCCCCCCTTTTAAAAAAAAATATTACTAGCCCCTGTGTCAGTGCTGGGCCCCTAGAATCGTTCCAACCTTTCCCTCCTTGGCGGGGCCCCTGAGTTTACTCAAAATGTGTTGTTAATTTCCAATGCAGAAAATGAACTGAGTGCACAACTAACTCTTTTACCATGTATAGCAGAAGTCCCAGGCAAATACATTTAAGTTCAGTTCAGGTTTTCGGGGGGTTTGTATCTTCTGACGGGTCGGTTTGTGCAGAGTAAAAAAAAAAACCTACCCGCGGAACACTGCTACAGATTATAATAAAGTAGCCTAAGAACCAGTTGGGAGCTGAAAGAACCGGTGTTGTGTCAAAAAGTGATCCACTCAGCTGCTTAGCTGTAGCATCCAAGTTAATTTACTAAACATCATTCAGGAGGGTTATATTTGATACTGCAAACAGACCCTTATAACTGCTAAAAACATTGAAAATGAATATTAAAAATGGTGATATGCGGTTTTCAAGCTGCCAAAAATTGATTAGACTACAGCTTATAACTTGTGACTGAAATACTGTTTCTGCTTCAAACTTGCTAAATATCATTCAGGAGGGTTAAATGTGCCACATTATAATGCAAACAGTCCCTTATAACTGCAGAGATACCTTTAAAGGAACATTAAAACTGAGAACATGGAGTTTTCAGCAAGTGATTTCAGCTCATAAACTATGACAGTCACAAGTTATAAGCTTTAATCACTTTTTGGCAGCTTGAAAACCGCACATTATCATTTTAAATGTTGCTTTTCAAGGAATTTTAGCAGTTATAAGGGTCTGTTTGCAGTATAATGTGTCAAATATAACCCTCCTGAATGATATCAAGCAAGTTAATCTGGGTGCTACAGCTTTAAGCAGCTGAGCGCGCTCCCGCGGACGGCAATCAAGTTCTGGCAGACGATCTGGTGCCGTGCCAGAAGAAACGGCTCCCTGAAATAAGCCGGACTTTCCATCACCAATAAACTAGCGAGTGAAGCTGTTGTTGTATTAACTGGAACAGCAGCGCCCGCTGTCAATATCCACGACCATCCAAAATAATGTTTCATGAAAATTACTCAATCTCATGAATTTACCAGACCGTTCACTGGTCCAGACAGAACATTCACTCGGTCCGGACCCGGACCGCTGTCCGCCATTTGGTGATGCCTGCAATAGACAATTGAAGTCTAGGGGCAAAATTATTGTTTGTGATCAATACATGGATCCCAATCAACCGATGCAAAAACATATAAGCACACTACACCAGATTGTTGTTGGAACCCTACCAATATTTCAAAAATTAACACGGGGTGGGTGTTAGGCTTACACACTTATATTAAAGCACTTCGATTAAAGGCTCAAAAATAAGCACTCAAGATTCTGGTCTGCGACCACTCGAGTTAGCTGTAGGACCATGAACTGGACCCCTGTGGTGATGTCTGTCTTTGATTGCTAGTGGTCACAGCTGCACTTTTCTCAGAACCTTCTTCATGTCATGGGAGCATACCTCACTATTCCCCTGTTCTTGTTCTGTACTGCCTTTTCTCCTTTTGGTGTTTTGGCTCCGGAGCCAGTTTTCTATTGTGTACAATTTTCTGTTTCATGATTAATTCATTCCTGCACCATGGCAGTCAGCGCCCATGCCTCTCTTTACTACTTGTCTCTTTACTACCATGCCTCTCTTTACTACCTGTCTAAACAAGGCAGAACTATGACAACTATAATCAAGATGCACAAGGTCTCCATCCCCAAGGCACAGCTAAATGCCCCTTGAGCCCCGTCAGCTTTTCCCATATGCAGCATGGCAAGAGGAGCCAAGCAGTGAGAGTTGATGGTACCCATATTACGACAGCTCACTCGTGGCTGGAGTGATCAGGAGGAGGATCAGCCAGAGGTCTTTGACCCGCATGGTTCCATGAAGGCAGCTTCTGTGTCAGCTCCAATCAGACCAAACCCATCAGACATCCAGTTGTCTCCTCCATCAGTCCCATCAGCATGATCTCCTCCCCAGCCTCTCCCAGCAGTGCGATTGCCTCCCCGGTCTCTCCCGGCGATCATCTCCTCCGTCACTACTGCCACCGCTATCACCTCTCTCTGTGGCCCCAGCCAGCCTCTCAATTCTCTTTGCAGCCTAGCCAGACTTTCGAATTTCTCTGCAGCCCTAGCTATCCTCTCAACTTTTTCTGCGGCCCCAGCCAGTCTGACAGATTCCGCAGCTGCTCTAATCTGCACAGCAGACTTTGCAGACTCTCCCAACAATTCAGTAGTCCCCATGCTATACAGATCGGCTGTCTCAGAGTCGCCCCGCCAGGCTGCAAAGTCACAGATTCATGATGCCACAACCCAGGGTTAAGCAGGATTCCTGGACTGCTCCTGTTCCTGCTCCATGATGGTTTCCACACTCCGCCGTAGTTCCAGTGGGCAGCTCCACACCTGCTACTCCAGATCCAGCACCAGTCTCCACGCCTGTCACCTGAACACCAGCTCCATTCTCAATACCTGTCACCCGATTTCCAGCTCCAGTCTCCATGCCTGTCACCCGAGTTCCAGCTCCAGTCTCCACGCCTGTCACCCAAGTTCCAAACCCAGTCTCCATGCCTGTCACCCGAGTTCCAGCTCCAGTCTCCATGCCTGTCACCCAAGTTCCAAACCAAGTCTCCATGCCTGTCACCCGAGTTCCAGCCCCAGTCTCCATGCCTGTCACCCGAGTTCCAAACCCAGTCTCCATGCCTGTCACCTGAGTTCCAGCCCCAGTCTCCACGCCTGTCACCCGAGTTCCAAACCCAGTCTCCATGCCTGTCACCCGAGTTCCAGCCCCAGTCTCAATGTCTGTCACCTGAGTCCAAGCTCCAGCCTCCACACCTGTCACCCAAGATCGAACACCAGTCTTCACACCAGCCACCCGAGTCCCACTTTAAGCCTAACAGCCACCAGATTCCCAGCTTCAGTCTTCACACCCACCACCCAAGCTCCAAATCCAGCCTTCATCCCAGTCACCTGAGTTCCAGATCCAGTCTTTATGTTTGCTACCCAAGCTGTGATGCTGGTCTCTATACCAGCAGCCCAGATTCTAGCGCTAGGCTTTTTACCTGCCGCCTGAACTCCAGCACCGGTTTCTGCACCACCCTCAACATATTGGCCGTCTAGCCTCCAGATCCGGTTCCCTCGCCGGATGTACATAATCCAGAACTGGGCCCCATGCCAGCCATCCATTGGGTGGAGCTGCTGTAATGATTCCAGGCTGCTGTAGGATCCCACATCGATCTGTTCTGGGGGGAGCTGAGAACAAAGACTGTTTATGGCCCTGTTTTACGTCACCGCTGATGAGCCACTTTTTACATTCTAATTTACAGATAAGGAAGAGACTGTGTGGCGCTAATCACGATGGACTCTGGGTGACCCTTGTGATTAGCCAAAAGGCCTTTGAAAGAATCAACCCCAAGCCCCCCCCCCCCCCCTCACACACACACACAAACACCAAACACACACACACACACACACACACACACACACACACACACACCCACAAGTGGAAGACTCAACTATTTTCCCATAAAAAGAGATAAAAGACATTCAGTGATTGCCAGAAGAGCAAGTGACATTTTCCCTCTTTCTCTTTCTTATATGTCAAATAGGTAAACATGCTTACTGTGACTAATTGCAATTCAGGCATGGTGTGGAGGTGTTAGTGTCATTCTTGGTCTCAAAACACTCAGTGAGGTACAACCTCTTTGCATGAAACACCGGGGTCAAATTTGTCATGGGATACTATTCATCGTTTTCTTATTTCAATGCCCAGCCATGGCTCAGCAAGACCATCAATCAAGCTGACAGGGCATGTGCAAGTCACGTGCTCTAAGGACAAAGAAAACAGGATTTCAATGATTGTTTATTACTAAATGGGTTACATCTTTTGGGATGTTCATGCATTTGTTTTTAAGGTTTTGTTTGGAATACTTTTTATGGAGTAGGTACCTATAGATTAATTGTTGTTTGGAGAATAGCCAAACCACTTTCATGCTATTTCTTTACTCTATTAGGACTCTTTATTTGCTTGTATGCGCTATTTGTATTTGTCTTGTGTATAGACTAGTAATAAATGTTGTGTTATTGTGATTTTTGACTCTGTATACTTCATTAAAAGGTAATCCTCTTCAAGACACTACCTCAGCAAATCAAATTAATTTCAGTTCAATTGAGTAACTAATTCCCTCTCTTTTCATATATAAGGCACCATTTGTTAGAATATTATGGCTGATTATTGTATTCCTGCAGAACTACTTTGCTGGTCGAAGAGTTTATGCTGGATTACTTAATGAACCCTGCTTGATAAGAAAATCCTAATTAGCAAATTAATAACCAATTATTAATTGACCGTAAACTAAGTAAATGATAAGTTCAAAGGGGGAAACAGCCTACACTGATTCTGGTAGAGAATGTCTAAGTAAAAAAAAAATTGTATCCCAATATATTTTTTAGTAGGGAATATTAGGATTGAACCTAATATTAATCTTTAATTATTAATAAACCCCTATACTGCGACTGCTTGAGGTCGCTGTAGAACACAAACTGGATGTCACAGTACCGGTCTTCGACCACCAGGGGTCGCTGTGGGATCATGGACTTGAACTTCTCAGACATGGTCAAGCGACCACAGGATGTCGCCCTCCCTGAGCACACCCATCACTGAGCACACTGACTTATTTATGTAAATAGCCCTCACCTGTCTGCCCTTATCTCCTCACCTGTTTTATGTTTTGGTTTAACACCTGATTGGATCCCGTAGGCTCTTCTGTGCTATTTAAGTTCTCCCCTTCACATTTATCCTTACGGGAACATACTGGTTGTGTTGTTTTCTTATGTTCTCAACCATCGAGCCGTCTATTATTTACCATTAATAAAGAAAAGCTCTCACCTGATGCCAGCCCGCCGGTCTCTGCGTTCTCTTTCCGGGGGTTTAATGACAGAATGTTCCCCGTCCAAATGGAGTCAAAGCTCAGGGCTCCAAACCCCGCCGCCCTGGCCCCACTGCCACTGGAGCCCGGCGGCACAGACAGCCCTGCGAGTGGTCCCCGTCTTCTGACTGGATGGGGTCGTTGGAGGAGCTCGCACGCGAGGGGAGCGACAGTGAAGAGGACTGGGTTGAATTTCTCGACCTGAGAGGCTTCATGCTTAGCCTCCCCCTGTTCACCGGGACGAAGAAGCAACGGGATCTTGGAGAAGCCGGCAGAATCCGCTCCGTAGAACTGGAGTGGTACGGAGACGCAAGCTCGGACGAAGAGGGATCCGGGCTCGGCTGGAAAGGGTATCGGGGAGATCCGACTACTTTCCGGGGTCCCATCACACCGGTCTCCGCGGTCCCCGGCCCCAGTGAGGTCTGCAAACTCTGGGGAAGAAGTGGCAGCCGAGCCAAGATGGCCGCGCCCGCTCTCACCCATATTTCCGAGTCCTGGCCCGACGACTCCGACTTGGAAGAGCCTCCAGTCCTTCCGGACCCGCGAACCCTGCTCCCCGTGGTTCTCGAGACGACGGTAAGACCCCGCGAAAGGAAGACTCCCTCTCTAGCCGGAAGGGCGAGCTCGTTGCGGAACGCGTCGGCCCGGCTCAGCGCGCCTCCCTCGTCTGCCCAGCTCAGCGCGCCTCCCTCGTCGGCCCGGCTCAGCGCGCCTCCCTCGTTGGCCCGGCTCAGCGCGCCTCCCTTGTCGGCTCAGCTCAGGGCGCCTCTTTCCACGCAGCTCAGAGCGCCTCCTCTCACCGCGCCAACCACGCCTCTTCTCACCGCGCCGACCACGCCTCTTATCAACGCATCGCCCCCGCCTCTTCTCAGCGCATCGGCCCCGCCTCTTTTCAACGTGCCACTTCTCTCAACTCCTCCCTCCATGCTCGACCAGCTGTTCCAGCGTTGGGTCCAAATCTCCTCCTCTTGGCACTCCAGCTCCTTCTCCCTGACCCCGACTGACTCCAGCTCCTTCGCCCTAACCCCAACTGACTCCAGCTCTGTCTCCCTGACCCCGACTGACTCCAGCTCCTTCTCCCTGACCCTGACTGACTCCAGCTCCTTCTCCCTAACCCCGAATGACTCCAGCTCCTGCTCCCTGACCCCGACTGACTCCA
>JBBKCR010174203.1:0-15008 GCA_037577295.1 Ladigesia roloffi | reverse complement strand
TGTGTGTGTGTGTGTGTGTGTGTGTGTGTGTGTGTGTGTGTGTGTGTGTGTGTGTGTGTGTGTGTGTGAGTGTGTGCATAAAACATTGGCGCACACTGTTTCTAGCACTGTGATTGAAGAGAAGGCTGGGTGCTGTAAACACACTTGTACCAAGACAAATACACACAGGAAAAAAAAAGAGAAATTGTGCCTTCATATCAACACAAATCTAATTGGCCCATGCAAATAAAGGTTACTAACAAATACTCCACAATTATGATGAGCACTGCTAGAGGTCTCATGATCCAATATTCGATATTTCAGGTAGAGAATATTTGATTGCAGTGTTACACATTATGATTAGTGATGCTCCGATCGATCGGCGGACGATTTCTATCGGCCGATAATCAGACTTTATGACTCGATCGGGACTCGTTAAACTCGCCGATCTTAGGAACGGATCACAATTGATGCGGGAGGACTAGGGACAGGTACCAAACCCCGTACTTCATCGCCTAATTATAAAAGACAGAGGAATGGATAAACTCCCGCACACACACACAACTCTATCGCACACGCACACACAACACGCGCACGCACACACACACCACGAGATAACTCTCGCACGCATGCACACACATGAGAGAAATCTTGCACGCGCTCACACATACACACAACAGGAGAAAACTCACACACTAGCACAACTCTCTCGCGCACGCACACACACGTACAACACGATAGAACTCTCGCGCACACACACCGAGAGAACTCTTGCGCACGCAGACCCACACCACGAGAAAACTCTCTCACGCACGCAGACCCACACCATGAGAAACTGTAGCGCACACACACACACAACGAGAAAACTCTTGCGCACTCAGACCCACACCACGAGAGAACTCTCTTGCGCATGCAGACCCACACCATGAGAGAACACTCGTGACGCACACACACACACACACACCATGAGAGAACTCTCTCATGCATGCACACACATGAAAGAAATCTTGCACGCGCTAACACATACACATAACACGAAAAAGCTCACACACTCGCACACATACAACATTACAAAGGCAAAATATATAGTATTACTTTATCTGAAAAAAGTGAATGGTGATCAGGGAGCTTACATATCAGTTATTTAAACTTGAAGCATCAGAATCGGCATCGGTACTTGGTATCGGTGGCAAAATCCTGATCGGAGCATCCCTAATTATGATATGCCTTGGTTTACTAATTTACATTGCAAAAGTATCTAGGCAGATATATACTCTAGGGTAACTGGAAAACAGTGTAAGAACACTTTTGTCCTGTGTTTGTCCTGATTTCAACAATATATTCTTATCCAAGAGGATTTTTAAATTGCAGGGTAATATAAATTCAGTAGTCTGACTCAATGTAGTACTATTTTAGTACAAGTATATTTATAATACAGTACTGATACTACTGTATCCTGACACAATAAAATAAATATAATTTTCTCAACCCAACAATTATACACCCAATGAGCACATTAACTCCCCCCACACACACCTGTATGAATGGTACACCGGAACGCTCAATGGCCACCACACCCACAGTCTGACTAAGCTCCAGGTCCAGGATGAGGATTTCTCTGGGGTAAAGCAGCAGCATGTGGTTCCTCTTTGAGGGCAAGTAGGACAGCTGGAGGCAGTCATTCAGAGTCACTGCTTCTGCTCTAAACACACACACACATACACACACAATTGTTTTCTTAGGTTCATTTTAAGAGTAATAGTTACATTTTTCCTTCAATAAATTGACTTAAAAATTGCTTGGAAAAAATATTAAAACACAGGGCTCAGTCTTTGTGCCTTCATACATCCAAATATCTGGTAACAAATGTCTAATTTACAAGATTATCACACACACTGTGCCCAGACCTTCCCAGTAAATGCATGTAGGACACCATGACGTCAACAAGCTCAAGAATTATCAACAAGCTGAAGACAAAACAGGTTTAGAAAGTTCAATGATAAAGGAACAGCAATGTAAATTATTGTGCATTCTGTAGTCCCATGTTTATATGTTTGGCCACAACACTGTGGAGTGGGGGATCAGCATTGCCCATGAAGGACTGAAGTCTAGACATCACTCTCTCTCTCTGTCCCACTCCTGACCTGAGCTGCATTTCAGCATCTGTAGCAGTGCTGATACTGATCTCTAGTTTTCATAAATGACAATGTTATGTCTTAAATGCTAAACAAATCTTTTGGTTTTCTGGCATGGTCTTTTCTTTTAAGCACATTCCACAAATTATCTCTAGGTTTGAGGTCAGAAAGTAATACCTTTAATGCATGTTTAAAGGTCTTTGTCCTATTGGAACACAATTACATTCAAGATTCAATCTTCTAGCTAAAGGTTTGATTTTATACGGAACTCAGATATTATTTTATCATTATTCTTTACAATTCATGCAATTCACCAGTGACACAAAATACAAACATACTTTGTAGTCTATACACTGTTCTTGTAAATGAAAGCATTAGCTCTTCTCCTCTAAACATACCTCTGGTAACTGAACACCAGTTTCTATCATACTTGAAATTTATCAGCTGTAATTTTTGGATTTTCAAGTTCTTCCAGTTTGTACAGTAGGATCTATCCCCAAAGTGCCACCCTTGGTGGTAATGCATCCTCCTCCTTTAGTAGTTTAATGTTGTTAGGGTCATGGCCTCCACTAGTTTGTTATAGTAACACCGGTAAGATCAAAGGAAAACGCTTTTCAAAGAAGTCACATGCGGAATTATATCATTTTAATCTTTAAATCTGAAAACTGAAACATTGAAATATCATGACCCATTTCTATTTAAGACATTATGCATGCCTGATGACACATACTTTATGCATAATACTCAGACAGGCTTAGTTACTACCATACAGAGGAACATCCCTAAAACTAGGTCATTAATAAAAAAAAATAAACAGAAGTAGATTTTTCAGAAAGTCTCACAAGCACAGTTACACTGCACCATAGAAAAGCCTGATTTCTCAAGTCAGAATGGCATGACACACGACCCACTGAGATGGAAGAAAATAACAACTGCCACGGTTCTCCTCCGAGCCCTTCCACTACTAGAGGCCTAGTAGTACCACACTTAGAGAGAATATTGCTGGTATATATAGTCACATGTGAACACACTAATCTATTCTTTAACTGCAGGCTATGTAAACTGTGTAACAGCAAATACAAATATAATGTGTTACTGTCATTGGCAATACTGAGTAAGATGGGTTGACTATAATTCTAGGATGTCAATCAGTTCTTTGTAAGTGTATGCACACAAATTTTATTCCACATATATTGGGAGCATATTATATTGTTCTATTCTGCATGAAATGTACATAAAACTTAAATGGTTAGTTTTTGTTCCCCAAAATTGAGTATGAAATCTTTGTGGACAGAGTGTGTGTCTGTATCAGCTGTGTGAGTATTATGGGATGGCATAAATGCCTAAATACTCAACTAGTAACTAGTAAAAAATTGTAGTATCTAATTGTGAGAATGTCATATAAAATAGATCTCAATTAAGCCTTATTACTAAAGAATATTCACTGACACAAGTGATACACACCATGCTGTCCAAATCTATGCTATGTAGCAAAAAAAATCCAGTTTACTTTACTCACCAAAGTTCAACACTTTAATTATTTAACTCCTGCAGTGTTGACAGTGGGTGAATTCTTTATCCTCCATTATATTAAAGAGAAGTATTAAAATATCTTAAACAAGTATGGGGATTCTCTCAACACCCATTTCTTTCTTCCACTAACACCCATCTAACCTCGCTATCTTCATACTTTCATGTTCACTACAAAATACACTGCGGGTCCCACACCCTGCTTGCATCTTTCAGCTCTTCACAGCCAGGCACAAACAGAATAAATGCTGTACTCTCTGCAGTAGACAGACACACAGATATACACACTAATTTGCATAAAGCTGCCCACACAGTACCATAAAACCAGCTTTCAAAATAACCCAAGAATTAGCCTAGTAGTAAATAATTCCAGCGTCTCAAAACCTCAATCTATTTCATACATTCAGATGGCTCAATGTTACATTTTTCTAGCATGAACTCCTAAGTAAAAACAGACTGAGCAATACAATTTCTAGTGACGTCCATGCAGTTCTATTAAACACTCTATAATATTTATTTAAAAAAATAATATTCATATAAAAATGGAGCTAGTTTAAAGCTGATTTATACGAACATATACACAAACTCATTTGCATAGGTATATTCCAACCAACTTGAACATAACATGAATGTACGCACTATGGGGCAGTTTAAATTCAGAACTATTCAGGTTAATAATTGTAACTTCAGCTAATATAAAGTAAACGTGCTGGAAATCAGTCTGGAAATGTGCCTGGTGTGTTTCATGTTTTCTTTAATCAGATGACACAAAATTATGTGCATCTATTAACAGCTCTGTGACAGTTTGCTAAAAAAAAACAGGTTTGCTATAAAATCTGTTTTAGTCCTTTCCAATTTCTGATTCAGCACTATTTGTGCTTTTCATGTCAAACCCAATATTCAATAACATTTTATTTACATAGTGCTTTTTACATCCAAAATTGCCAAAAAGCAGCTTCGCAGACTCCAGGTCCAAGCCCCTTGTGAGCCTGCGAAAGGCGACAGAGGGGATGAAAAGAGGCTATTTGCTCCTGACACATGCATAAAGCCACCTGTCACAGTCTACACTCTGATCTAGCCAGCCCAGCTAAATGGTAGTCGTTAAACCATCAATTTTACACCATTGTCTTTGCTAATGCCAGTATGGAAGCTGGTATTAAGCATAATCATATTATTTGCAATCCTAACAGTACTTATTTCAATATAGGACCACAGAGAAGGCCTAATGGATCAGTCCTGTTGCCTTACCCTAGATTACAGCTCTCCATTTACACAATGAGTACCAGTGGCAGGCTAATGGACGGCAGGGCAGGTTCTTTATGTGGGGATCCATCAAAGTCGTTTTTATAAATAAACCATGGCAGGCCAACTCCACTGCAGAGAGTGCTGGAAGCAATGGGATGTTGGTAAGTATACTAAGCCATTAGAAAAAAAAATAGGAGAATCACAATGTGTGTATCTCTAAAGCTTGTAGTGTTCAATGATGCAGGGTAACACCTCCTGTACACTGGGTAAGAGAAGGATAGGGGGTCAAGAAGGAAGAAGGAAAGAAGCCCACCGCTCTGTATTACACTTTTTTTATTTGTTTTTTTGTTTGTTTTTTTTGCCTGCCTGACACTTTTTGATTGCGTAACCTTTTAATGCAAATATTTGTTAAATATTTCACTTAGTAGAAAGACTTTTCATGATGTCCCCTTCCAGACAGGCAGGCTCTCATTAAATACCTTTTCCAAGCTCCATCTGGTATCAGGGTCAAAAGACAAGGCAAACACACAAGTGCAACTCTTGAACAGCAAATACAATGAACCTTCTCTGAGCCTGTCACAGGAATTTACTATTTTGTATTAAGGAAACAATGCCAGTTTAGTGCTTCAAGTCTTCAGTGAAACGTTCTTAAAGCCTCAGCTACCTGAGGCTATATTACTGCTTCTTTTCAGTAGAGTGTAGTCCTGTTTAAATAAGTACAAGCTCCCGCCCCTTCATACAATGGTGTGGGTCGGGTCGGTGTGGCAGAACTTACGTGGGTTTCTCATTGGTGATGAGCACTTTGACCTTGTTTAGAGCCTTCTTGGCACCAGTGGGCTGGATGGCAGCAGGCTTGCTGTGTGCCGGACTAGAGTGGGGGCTAGCAATGTACACCTTTTTACCACCACTACCCGGGGGTTTGGAGGGGGAAAAATCTGTGATGAAGACAATTCCCTCACTGGTCAGCACTATGAAAATGAGGGAATAAAAAAGGAAAGGATAAGAAAGACCATAAAGTCAGCTTAGTCACATACTAGCAAAATCATTTAGAAGTATCCCCAATCAACGAATAATTAATGCGGCTTTTCGCAATGATTATGTATATTTAAAAGTGCTGTTAAAAATATCACTTTAACTATTTGCATTAATTTATTTTCTATAATGCTTTAAAACAAATCGATCAAACAATTAATTTGAAAACTAAATGCCCCCCTGCATTGCAGTATCACACTACTATCAGTGGGGGCAGTACTATGCTACGCCAGCGAACAGCATGCCAGAAGAACGTAGCCTAATCTCCTGAGTGTTCGTGCAGTAATCAAAAAACACATTTTAATCAAAATTCATGTGAAAAAAAGAGAAGCTTTGTCCTAGCATTAAAAAAGCCTTAAATCGTGATCAGAGCATGTATTTTGATTAAATTTCGTGATGGCTGCATGAAATCTCGTGAGACCAGCCTCAAAGAAGCCACTTCATGTGGCTAATTGTACTGCTCATGCTAGCGTTGGAATATAAACACACTGTCAAATGGACAATTTTGTTTTAAATTACAACCAGAGAGGGATTTGGGCAAAACAAGGATAATATGTATGCTTTGCAATAGTAAATTCAATTACCACCAAAGCAGTACATCATTATCCTATAACAAGGCGAACCGTCCCGGTGTGGCAGTTATTTAAAGCTATGTTCTAGTCTTAAGATTCCAGCTTTCAATATGTTATGCATTTTCTATTCAAAAGTAAGTATTATTTTTATCTCACAGCTTTTAAAAGTGTGACAAAGTTGAGGAAAAAAACAAATAAACAAAGCCTACTTTGTAAAATTTGTTACTTAGTGTGTTTATTATACTTTAATAATTGGGTTGGTTCAGAAATGTGATTAATCGCAATACAGTTTTTTCCCCCAGATTTGCGATTAACTAGTTAATTGGCTTTCAAAGCAATACTTTTAAAAGACAATGCTAGGCATTTCTCATGAGGACAATCATTGTTCTCTCTGAACATTAGTAACAAAATTCACACGAATAAGTTACTAAATAATAAAAAAAAAACTAGCAATAAAGATCACAATAGTTAATCATTATAAACTGTCCTTGTTGGAACAAAACATTTTATCTTCCAGATGATCTTGAGAGAATAATGTATTATGAATGCACCAATAGTGATTGTTCAAAATGCTATAGAATAAAATATTTCTATGATAACTTACTTTAAAATATGCAATTATTTTTTCCTACCCTGTAAACATACCATTTGATTCTGATATGACTGAAACACACTCTGAGAAAAGTGATGAATTAAATTGCTGATATTTTTATTCATACTGAAAGGCCACTATACACATAATAATATGATCCAGATGGAACATTTTTATATGGAGTCTCTACACTCACATGCCATATTGGAGGGGTCAAAAGGGTCAAAAGAAAAGGAAAGGATGTTCTCAGCATAGCTCTTCTTCCACAGCTTGGTCCCTGTATCTCCATTCCACAGAACTATATAGTTGGGAGGATGAACAGCTAAAAGCAGGTCACGTGATGCGTCTTGATTCCACAACCAATCCATGTCTGGTATAAGAATAAAGGTAACAAAAACAAAAGAGGAACATCTAAAACACTTTTATATACATCAAGAAATGGTTCATATACTCATGACACAACAGAGATATTGACAGAAATCGTGGAAAAAGCAGACAGAAATACTGAAAACATTTTTTTTGCATGGATATTGGCCAAGGAAAGAGGGCCTAAAATCTCACCCTGGATTGGTTTGGAGTGCTCCTGGATCTCGCAGTGAGGCGTGCCACTCACCACATCCCACACGATGATTCTGCCTGCAGCATCAGCCGAGGCCAGCCTTAAGGAGTAGGGAGATCCGAGGCTGTGATGGTAGTTTTCTCTGCACCATTTCACCTAAAGGCAGAAGGCAGAACACAAAGACAGTTTGAAAAGCAAAAATGTCAAAATTCATTGAAAGCAATGGAGCAGCACACTCAAGTATCAAAGTGGCTATAAAGCCAGAACCCGAAAATAGGCACTGCTGGACAATAAGTGTGAATAACACCCTGAACTGCTGCTATTTGTCACCTGGCACGTGCCACACTCTGCCCATTCTCCTCATTTGTCTGTTCATTTACAACGCGGTAGCTGCTGAGGAATGAGCTGGTGTGGCAGCAGTGCAGTTTACAAGATTAAACTGTGCGGCAGGGTGAGAAATAAGTAGCAGGAGGAGTGGGGCGCTACTGCTGATAAATGCAGTGTTGTTTATGGACCATTACTCCTGAGCCGAGCACTCAGCCACTGGTCACATGCATCCGTCTCAACATCATGGCACTGCTGATGAAGTAGCAACACGCAGCTCAAAAACACACGTGGCCTATAACCACAACACCTTCTATCCATGAGCAAATGTTATGCCTACTGTGATGGCCTGCTCTACGGCAACACCAGGAAAGTATATTTTACCCTCATAGAAATAGTCGAGCATATGTTTAGTTGTCCTTTGTCAAATAATTTAGAGATAAAACACAAACACATTTGGATTCTGGATTTACTTTATTTCATTTACTTTATTAAAGTTACCTTTTTTAAGTTGCAGACATGTCGCTGAATGAAGCACGTGCATTGAGCTGACATGTTACTTATTTTAATTAACTACTGTTTCTTTTCTTTGAGTTACCTGATGGGGTTTAATGCCTCTGGTCTCTGGGCAGACAAAGAAGGTGGCCGAGGGCAGAGTCACCTTAAATGCAGCAGCTTGAACTGGAGCAGACCAACTGTTGGGACTGAGCAGGGGGGAATGTGGGTTCTTTTGCATTGTCTTGATTTACTTTCTGAATGTATTTACTTAATTTACCCCTTGTGTGTCAAAGTGGTCTGATCAGCCAGTATAAATACCCAGGTGTGTCATTAGGTTAATGGGGTCATTTAAGTTTGTTATTTGTTAAGTTGTTTGAGTTAAGATTAGGATTTGATTTCAGTCAAGTTCTACTACTTTGACCTCTTTAACTGGAAGAAAATAAAAATAAATACATGTTTTTCCTAAAAATTCCTGAGGCCCCTAATGGCCTTACACTCCAGTCCCTCACACCTACATTATTAGCCTAAAATAAAAGTTCAAATTGTAGAACAATGCAGCAAAGTATATGGGGCATACAAGCTAAAAAACAGGCTTTAAGTTTTTTGTGCATTTATTTTTGTTTTGTTCAAAATCTACACTGTACTGCTGTGTGCAGGAAAACCTGCTTTTTGAAGTGGTCTTATGGCTGATTGGTTTGAAGTAAATAGGGATCTGTATGTCATTAAAAACAGCCAACAAAATTAGACATAGACTGTTAGTTTATCCAGTCATGTAATGGCTTCTGCATTTTAACTGACCACTGGCCAACCTTTAAGACGTTGGCATAGTCATTTCCGGAAATGCTGTGTCAGGTGCAATGCCACCAATGGATAATGTCTGAAAGCATAAAAGCATGGAATGCGGTCATGCGAAACTTCATTCAGTTTGAACATATTACAAGATATTGGCACAAGAATGGACTGGGTGCTGAATTTTGATTGGCTATTGGTGGTCATTTTCAAATCAAAATGGAACTTTAGTGCAAGTGTCCCCAAAAAGGTTGTAATGAGATGGGATTATCCGCCTCCAAGAGGCATACTTGCTATTTAATAATATTTAATTAAATGGTTAAAGTATTGCCTAGCCCACTTGCACATCAGAGAATGTGCAAAAGTCGAGCACATCAACTCCGCCTCAACAACATGGCACTGCTAATGAAGTGTAGCCAATGCCATGCCTAGCACAAAATCTTTTTTTTTCACATCAGTAATGAAGGGCTACAGACACATTTCATGCTGGTGAAGTCTAAAGCATATGGTATTGTCAGCTTCTTGCTGCTAATACAACTGCTTTTCCAGCTGATACAACAGTTCTTTGTTAACTAGAATAAAGGTAAATTGTACATGTTCAGTGGACAGTGTATTACTGAAAACAAGGGGGGACTGAAAACTAATGTCAGGGACCCCCCTTCTCCCTAATAAGGGCAGGTCCATAGGCAGACTTTTTTCATCATTATTTTATTTAAACCAAAACAAAAGGCACAGGGACCAGAAACCAAATTGGCCTGAGGCTGAGGTCCACCACAAACTAGTTTAAATACCCGAAACAAACCACAAAGCACAAGCATTACACCCTGACCACAACGGCCAGCGAAATCACATAATAACTCGGTATGTGCTCAGGATATCATAATGAGTATACATAACAAAAACAAACCAAACAAAAATGAGCAGCCTCTAGTGGCTGCCAAACGTTATATCAAATTAATCAGAGAATGTGTAATTAATTAATCTCAATTAATTGCGCATATTTATGCTGTAAAACTATTTTAACATCTAGTCGAGCCACCGGACCAGAAAACGTTAGCCATTGTAGAAAAGTTAAGCTCAGAAAATGCTGTGATTTAACCAATTTTATTTCTTTAAGATTAGGATTGGAAAGAGCCCCTGCACGTTTCTGTGATGCACAGAAACTGAGCAATATTCATTTCAGTACACAGAAAAGTTTCAGACAGTAACGCAGACCAATGACCGTGGCCGTTATTTATAGTATGCAGACATTTAGCCAATCAATAGACCTGCTCAGTGCAGTGTAGGTGGACCCGCTCTGCCTCCACGTTCCAGTTCCAAACAGAAATGCACCCTTAGCACGCTCCAGCTGTGTAAAGCACCTGCTTATTTGTGTTTATTGTGTTGTGGAAACGTAGCAAAAGGGCCAAAAAAGGGCTAACACATGGTGGTGTAGGCTTTGTTGGAGATGATGAAGAAGAAGTCAAGTTGGATAAAGAATGCGATTTGGTGAATCCATTGATTCGTTTTACATTTTTGCATTCATGTCAGAGAAGGATCCTGCCTTTGAGCTGTGAGTACATTGAAGTAATGACACTTATTTATAAAATGATTTATAAGTATAATGAATACATTGGGATAAAACTGCCAGCGTGTCTCTCCATCCGCTCCATGGCTCTTATCACTCTCTCATCTAATATAATGATATAATTTCTGCTAAGTATTCCTTCATTCAAATTGGATGGAACCAAATTGGATAGAATCTTTATCTAACCCTCGTAAGCTCTTTGCAACCTTTTTTAACAAAAGATCAATGACACAAGTAACTTTCCACCAACCACCAGACTGCCTTCCGCACGGAGACCACACCATGCTGCCTTGTTCGATGCACTTTCTGCCAAGGAAATGTAACAACTCCTGAATTCCAACGAATCCACGCCATGTCCACTCGATCCTCTCCAGTCAAGCATGCTCCAGGTGATATCATCAGATCTTTAACAACATAATCAACGGCTCCTTGGCACCCGGCAATGTCAATGATTCTGCTTGACCTCTCTGTTGCCTGTAATACAGTTGACCACCAAATCCTCCTCGCCATTCTCTCCAACCTTGGGTTCTCAGGCACAGCCTGGGGATGATTTGCTATATAGCTCGATGACCGGATTTACCAGGTAGCATGACCCGGCACCCAGTATTCTGCACAAGGATTATCCACTTGTGTTCCACAGGGTTTGGTCCTAGGACCACTTCTCTTTTTTCTATACACTTGCTCTTTTAGGGAGGTAATTGCATCACATCACTTTTATGCTGATGACACACAACTCATTTTTTCCTATCCTGTATAAACAGGCCTGTACCCGCATCTTAGACTGTCTGGCAAACATCTGTCCTTGGATGGTGGCCCACCACCTCAAGTTGAATCCTACCATAGCTGATCTGCATCAAAGGGAGTCCTTCACCAAACCATGATCTCATTGTTTCTGTTGGGAACTCGACTATTGTTCCTTCTAAAAAGGTAAGAAATCTTGGTGCTACTCTTGATGAAGATCTGTATTTCTTGTTGCAGGTTGACCAGATCTCCAAAACATGCAGATATCTTCTCTACGACATCAGAAAATCCAGCCCTTTCTAACCACAAAAGTTACACAGATACTCGTCCAGTCTCTGGTCATCTCCAAAATGTACTACTGCAACTCTCTACTGGCTGGACTTCAGCTGGATATGCGTCCAGACTCTTCTCGGTCTCGACCTCACAGTGGTGGAATAAACTTCCTGTCAGATCTGCTGAATCCCTTGCTGGCTTCAAGCACCCACCTCTTCAAAGTGCACCATGGTGAATAACTACATCTCTCTCATTTATCTCACTTCACTTGCTTAGAAAAAACCTTACTTACTTACTAACTAAGTCTTACTAATAATTCTTGACTTTCTTTGACATGTGTTGTTTAGGTACCATTTGACAGGTGGTTTTGGCGTACCAAGCTGCTAAATCTTAGTTGAATAGTGGATGTTGACTTAAATTTAGCTTTACAGGTCTATGATACAGACATGGACTACTCGAGCACTAATGTAGGTCACTCTGGATAAGAGCATCAGCTAAGTGCCGTAAGTGCAAATGTAAATATGTTTGTGTGTGTGCGTGCGTGCGTGCATACGTACGTGCATTTGAGGGGAGGGTTCACACTGTAACTGTGATCATGTTGGTTAGACCTGATTTTTTTCCAGTATTGTTTTAGATAAGGAGACTAGTTTAAAAAAAACATATTTTGCTGTTTTAGGGAATCCAAAAGTTACTCTGAGCCGGAGTTTCAGAGGCCAGAGCACGAAGGTATACGAGGGCAAACTGTTACCAAACGACTCTCACAGCTGCAGTGTCACAGAGAGGCAGTTACTTCCAGTGGCACAATACACAGAATTTGAAAATATGTAATGTTTTTGTAAATATTTTATAACTGTTGTGTAGTTTTATGTGTAAATATTTTGTAACTAGTTGTGTAATAAGTAAATATTTTGTAAATTGTATTTTATATATAGGATTTCTATATCTCTTGATATTTAATTGGCAGTTTTTTCTATTTTCTATTTGTATTTTATTTATAGGTTTATATTTTACACATTCAGATACTATATTTGTACATTTTGCAAAATAAAAAAAAATTACTTTGCACATAGTAGTCTTTGCTCTATTCCAAGCCAGAATTCCAAAAATACACACTTATTACAAGTCTTCTCTTCATATACAAGGTATTATGACAAGTCAAAGGGGCTCATAACAGAGCACAAAGGGTTGTCTTTCATTGTAGATCAAGATAATTAATACAGCTGATGTGGTGTTGAAGTGGTAACTAAAAGTTCCTTTAGTGTCTCCAAATGTCTGCCTGTATTAAAACAGTTGCAAAATATACATTTTTTACATACTTTTGAGCTCAATTTTTGAACATACGTTGACAAGGCCTGTGGACGTGACCTTAAAGTGTTTAAGTGCTTACAATGTCAGGAGGACACGGCTCTGCTGAATTTTATGAAGTTTGACAAGTGTTTATGTTAAAAAATTAAATGAATTTTTGCTTATGAGTGAACAAATAATCAACGTTACAGACTTTTGACATCTCTTCTTTAATAACTGTTTCTGCACTGTTCATGTTCAGTAATGGTCACAGCAATTAAAAATAATCTTCAGCCAGAAAAATGATAGACCTAAGCCAATCTACAGTTGCAATCTACAGGTGCAGTTTAAGACAATGAACATACAAGCATTTGTATTCTGATGAATTATGCTGCCTTGAGGAAAAAATCCTACCATAGCGCAAATTGGCAGATAGTGTCTATTGGTTTACGCTGCCCTGTTAAAAAAAATTGAAGATTATTCAGTCAGTTTAGCACTGATAATTCTGAGAAATAGACAAATACTGTGCATAATCTGAGAAAAAAATTATTTAAATAAGAAGAGCCTATATAGACAGATCTCGATTAGCAGCGTGTTTTGACAGAACAACGGACTAGGTTAAAGTCATGTCATGCGATTAATCAGCATAAACTTCTAACCAAATTTTAACCAGTTTTTTTTGCAAGTACTTCAACTATCACATTAATTTGACACTTCTACTGAAAATATAACGAAAAAGTAGAGCAGAGTACAGAACAGAGTAAATACAGAGAGTCCATTTAAATGAAAACCCAACCTGAAGGTCCATGATTCATCCTTACCCTAATAAAATGTATAAATGTTTAACATTGCTTAGGGTAAGTAACAGTTTCAGAAAAATATAAAAACACACCTTGACAACATTAGCTTTGTGCTTCTCCAGGACCTGAATAGTCTGAGCAGTCTTTGGATCAATAATAAGGATGCTGGAGTGGCATCCCTGGGCAATCAGGCCTTGCCAGCCCCTGAGAGAGAAATGAGAAGAGTGAGAAGTTTATTCCATTAGTGAAAAGAGGACAGAAAGAGTAAGCAAAGGTAGAACATCCAAGATATCCCCTCTAGTCCATTCTGAATTTCTGAAGTACATGCATGATTCATGAAAAAAAAAGAGTGATGCCAGTTAAGAAGAATGTATTTCTGCATGCACCAATGCTCTGAGAATTAAAACACCACAAGCTATTCCAAAGCTATTCACATATTCATCATTCGATACGTAAATGCAAACTGAATTGTGATATTTATGTCAATGGTCCAAAATCTAAGAGAAGAAGAACTAATTAAGACACATCAATAAACCACAAAGAACCATCTTATAAAATACTGGAAAATAGATTAACAACTGTTAATAGCAATGATGATGAAATGGAAAACGTTAGAGACAATGATCTAATGGTTTATATTCTAAAACAATTAAGTAAAAATACATACATGTTATAAATGTGAATATTTAACAATAAATATTAAAATATTTATAGACACTTAATAAATTAACAGACATTGTTCTATCCTACAACATTCCAAATCGAAAATGTTGAATAAGCAAGATACAACTGAAATGAACAGGGACCATGGCCTATGATTTCAAAAACAGAGAAAGGAGTATGAAAGCAGAGAGCTATTACAGCTTTACAAACATACAGACTGGTGCGTAGTGCTCCATCACTCAAACATGCACAAACAGAGTCCAGGAGCCTGATTTTATTTAAAGCAGCTTTATTATTAAATCAGAATCAGAATCAGAAGACAATTACCCTCAGACCTCTGAGTCTCATTCAGCAAAATAAACGAACCTTTTTTCGAGTCATCTCGTTCATTTTGTTCATTTTAGCCAAATACAATTAATATTATA
>JBBKCR010174193.1:0-15009 GCA_037577295.1 Ladigesia roloffi | reverse complement strand
TGTGTGTGTGTGTGTGTGTGCGAGAGAGAAAGAGAGAGAGAGAGAGAGAGAGAGAGAGAGAGAGAGAAAGAGAGTCTGGATTTGTGAGGTGTGAAATTGAGTATGCTCTGCAGGAACAGGGTGGATCTTCACTGACTTTCTGAATAGCATCAGCTGCTACACTTCTTACATACTTCTACCCTTCACCACTGTTCTCCAGGATACTTGCTCTGTCACATGCAGTCAACAAAGTCAGTTATTCAGAGTTGTACGCAATGATGTATTCATCAATTGAATGCATAGATTAAGTAACCTAGAACATGCTCTACAATGGTCCATAACGTTCTTGTGGTCCACACAGTCATTAGAATAATATTCTACATTCAAGATTCAAGATTTTAATTTGTCACATGCATAGTCATACAAGTACAACACGCAGTGAAATTAATCCTGATCTGCTCCTATTGACTGTGCAGATTATTTTAGGCAATACAATTGGAATACCCACAAAAATAAATAAGGAAATAAGTAAAGAATAAGTTCAAGTTAATAAATGTTACGTGTATGTACAATAAAAAAAATTAAAACATTAAAAAATGTCTAAAACACAAACCGAAAGTGAATACTTAAGACTGGAGCACCAAGAGACATGAATGTAGATATGATTTAAATATGTATTTAAATAAATGCCTTTAGCAGCAGTGTGTGCAATATGCAGATGGAATGTGCAAATGGAATGAGCATTGTACCAGCTAGCACAGCACTGTATAAGAACAGAGCGATGAAAGCGGGGTGTGTAATAGAGTGTTATATCATCATTTGTAGTAACGATGGAACTATGAATGATGGTAAGAAAGTAAAAGAAACTGAAGAATACACAATGCTTTAATACACAGATAGAAAACTATTTTGTGGCAAATAAACAAATGACAGGTATGACGTAAGGCAGTTTTTTGTTTAATATTGAAACAAACCTCAAACAAATTAGATTACCATGTCAAGTAGAGGAAAACAATGACAGAATTTCTCAATGTGGAGGAGAAAATGATGGAACCAAAATCTCAATTAGTACTTTGTTGGTCCTCCTCTGGCTTGAATATTTTGAGACATGGACAATAAACAATATTCTTCATTAAGTTGTCTCCAGTGTTCGTGTATAATGGTTGACAGACTTGCAGAATGAAAATTACATCCTTAACATGTATTTTGTATTAGTTTTTATTTTATTTTTCATTTCATTGAAATTTCTTTCCTGACATTAAAAGTTCTTCGCTTTGTGATGAGATGCATTATCTTCCTGAAAAATGATTTGTATCACCAGACCTATTTTCAATTGATTTTAAGTTCAAATGCAATGTCAAATTACAAAGGTTTCATTGTCAGTATAGCCATACGCACAGTACACAGTGAAATGGAACGGCATTCATTCAGGACCATGGAGCAGCACAAGGAAAAAAAAGAACACCAGAAGACTTCATAAGTGCAGACAGAACAACATACAGTGAGTGTAAAGAGAGCAGGACAGAGAGAGTGCATTATTCATTGCAGTTGACGTTAAAATACAGAATAAAGGCTGCCTATAAATAATAACTGTGCAAATCACAGCAGCAACACAAAGAATGTGCAGTATATTATGAATAAGTGGCATTTACAGTAGCAGTTGGGGTGTTCGTTGTTTATCTAAGTAGCAACTGGGGTGTAAGTTGTTTATCTAAAGCAGGATTTGATCCTAGACTCCACTGCGCTTCCACACCAGATTAGTTAAAGATACACCATTAGGTCTGCTTGTTTTATGAGCATCTATAAGTGAAACGCAGTGTCTACTGGCACACACAAAGAGTCCCAATACTTTTGTTCACCTAGTATATCTCCCACTATTTTCCCTCCCTTCCTATATTCAGCCTTGTCACCATACAGGCTAGGACCTCTGTCACAGATGGAAGGAATGGAAAGAAAGAAAGAAAGAGACATTTTCACTGGTGTTAAGGGCATGGATACTAATGTAAAACCCAGAAGTTAAACATGCAGCTTAAGCATGGGATGGGTGGGGCGTGGCCAGCAACAGCTTATTTGTATAGAAGGGACAGAGCCTTGAAATGGCTTATTTTGAAGGGGACTGAACCTGTCGGGTTTTAAGTTGGTGATATCTATTTATGTGAGAGTGATTTTGCGCAAAGAACTTCATAAACATGTTTCGTATAACCCATAGAACTTGATATTTTGTTTTTTTGCATATTTTTCTTGCATAATAGGCCCTTTAAATTTGATAATTTTATCCGACTTCATTTTTGCTATTATAATATTGTAAACCAATGTAAAAAGTATGGTAGTTATTATCTGAAATTTTTATACTGGCACTTGCCTAGATTTTCCTAGCCCATCTAACCCACAGCAAACAAAAACAGCTTTACATATAGTCTAAACTTCTTACAGAGGGAGAAAGGTTTGCCTGTGTGAAGGACAGGTGTCACAGACAACTCTGACTAAATACAGTCATTTACTCAATGCTGTCTTGAATGTTAAAGAAATGATAATGCAAGACTAAGTGATCTGGTACCAAGTGTCCACTGTGACAGGTGGTCATTTTTCTCCAGTAGGTGATTTTTTTTTACAGGAAAATATTGCTTTTTGCACTTGGCTTTTATATTTAGATCAGATTGCCCTTCAAATCAACCAACCATTGTGTGTGGTAAACGTTTAAACATTAAAAAAAGGATGAACTGTATATTACAATAGTTAAAGTTATGAAGAAGATGGGGTTTGCATTACATGAAATTAAAATAATGTTATTATTGTTACAATTATGTTCCTCCACATTTATATAAATTACAAAACAATTTTCAAACCAAGCCATGATGCAGCTACAGAGAATATTCTGTTTAGTCATTCTGTAGAATATGGTGAGGCTTGGTTGAATGTGTGCTCTCCTCACTTAGTGGAGGATATAGAGATGCTGCTGGGATCTAGGCGATGGAGCTGGTGTTGAGTGTTCACAATGTGAAAACCAAGGAACTTGGTCCTCTGAATGATCTCCACTGATGAGTCGTCAACCAAACTTTATGTACATTGAGCTGTGCATTTCTGCACAATTGTGGGTTAGCAGACCTGGGTGCCCCCTGGGCTCAGCACGGTGATACTGAAAATGTTGCTCCTGATCCTATGAGTAAGGCTGCTGACTTCTTTGGCTTTGGGATGATGGTAGTGGCTTTAAAGCATGTTGGAATGAAGGTATTTAGGAATGAAGGTGACTAAGGTTGTCTGTGAAGATGTTTGCGCATCCTCTGAGCATGTGATGAGGAATGTTGTCTGCTCTGGGGACAGAGTCCTTATCACACTAAACATGATCTGAGAGAGCACCTGGTCATTGGATGGTGGGATGGCCTTCCATCTTGCTCTGTTGTTTTGTGTAGCTCCTGAGAGCAAGATGTTTTTCTGCTCCAGAATGGGGGCTCAGCATTACATAGATATAGAGGTCTAATTAGCAGAGGTAGGGGTGGGGTTCAGCATGGAACATCCAACAAGTCTCCCCATTGCTGGCAAGGTTCCACAGTTTAGCACATTTTGAAACTGTTTTGAAAAATATTGTTTAGTACTGGGGAAAGTGATTTAGTCATTGTAAAAACTATATAGCAGATATCTGTTTTTCTCTTCAGCTGATAAATTCAAACAGGACGAAGCGCAATAGTTCCCAGCCACAATGGGGAAACTATCAGAAAGCGTTTGCATAAATCAGTCACTTACCCAGTAAACACTGCTTCATCTTGTTCTTAGATTAGCTGTACAGGATTCAAGTACCGGAAGGTAAGAGAGAGCAACTGAAAGCAAATGCTTCAATATTTGGTGTGGGAAAATTTGACATTCCACTACTCCACTGCAGTCACAGAGTGGTTTGTGCAAAACTCAAGCATGTTCATTGTTACTGTCATCATATTCCCCCTCCTAAACTCTATGAAGGTATTGGTTTGTAATTTAAGTCCACTTCACTAAATGTTCCTTCTTGCCATAAAGGCTGGGTGCCAAGATAATCCTGCTAAGCTCTGTCAAGGTCGGGTAACTAGAAGATGCTTCCTCAGATGCATAGCTAGAGAGAAGCTTAGATGTGTCACTGATGAAAACTTCTGATCAAATTCAGAAGACTGAATGGACTAGCATGCAAGACACAGTACAGTAAAAACACTGCATATGTTTGCTTGTCTTAATCATAAGCACTGAAATTGTGTGTGTGTGTGTGTGTGTGAGAGAGAGAGAGTGTGTGTTTCAATAAATATGGTTATTGTAAAAATAAAATCAGTTATTGAAACCAGTATCCTTTATTTGTAACATTCACTACTGTCTCTTACTGAAGTCTGCCACAGGTTTGTTGGTTTTGCTGACATTCAGTTGCTGGCAGTTCTCCTGACACCACAATGTCAGGTTGTCCACCTCATCTTTCTCATCGTCTGTTGTTGGAGATAATGAGATTTGACAATGCAGTTCGTGCTGTGTGTGACCATGCAGTCAAGAGTGTGGGGGTCATAGATCAGAGGGCTGAGTACACAGGCTTGTGGAACTGTTGAGTGTTACCGTGCTGGAGATACAACCACAAATACTCAGTTAAGAACACAGGAGCACAGGTGGCTATTCAGTCCCAGGTCCCTCAGCTTGTTGAACGGTCTATAGAGGACTGTTGTTTGAAAGCTGAACTGTGTTCAATAAAAGCAGTTTCTTACAACATGGCTGAGGGCGATGTGAGGACAATTGATCTGTCGGCGGTAGGGGAACTGAAGTAGGTCTATGGAGCTGAGAGTGGACCACAGGCTGTAAACCTCAGCTTTAGATTTTTAAGTGTCAGCTGTCATCCATTTTTCAGTTCATTCAGAGAAAAAGGGAACCTGCTAAAAGAGATAGTGTGCTAATGTTTTGTTTGTTTCAGTCAGTTGTGAAACACAGATGAACGGTTTTGCTAGTTGTAATGGTACTGCAAAGTACTGCAGTGGTACAGTGTAAAATGTTTTGAAACCGTGGCATCAGTGTTGAGAAATATGACTTAGCAATTGTAAAAAACGTAATGGTGTACACCCTATGGGGGAACAACAAAAAATGTGAGCACAACTAGCGGGCAGCACAAATGCTAATAGCTAATAACATCCTCCCCTCCCCGGGCTATTGAGACTGCTTAGTAAGGCACCATAGGCCTGCCCTTAAGCGTTTATGTGTCTAAAAGCTTGACATGTTTTTGTGCCTCTGTTCTTTACATGCTTCAGTTACACAGCCTCTAAAAGACCCTCAGGAGCGAGATACCAAAAGGCCAGATATGTTGGATTAGATAGTAATGTCCGTATGGGTTTTGAACTTGACCTATAGGCTTACAAGCTCTCTGCAAAGCTAAGAAGCCGGGGAATTGTTGGCCAATGCATATGTGTCCATGCTTCCAACTTTTTAAAATTAGTTTCAGTGTGAAAAAATCATTTAGGTCGCAGCACTGATACAGAAATAGACATATGTCTCCTATAATCTTTATTTATAGCTAGATATTCATTGCCAGTTTAGCTGCTATACAGAATGGAAAGCCAACCTCCTGTTCTATTGCAAACTTAGTGCTCCAGGTTTGTTGCCAGTATTATGTTATAATTTACTGTGCAGCCTTAATTTGCTTCCTCATCACATATGGTGGACTGACTATTCTCACCAATGTATACCTGATTTTAAACAGTTTATACATCATGACGGTAAACATTTTTCAGCAAGTGTTCAAGGTTTTTGGCACTTTGCAGCTGCTCTTTCGGTTGCTGCTATTAAGGGAAATCTCTTATCAATGTTTGAGGTCTTTGGAGACCCTAACCCACATTTACATCTGGTTTTAAAAGCTGGATTAAAACTAGCTGCCAAAGGCTGTGCAACTATGACTAAATCAAGCAGCAAATGAATTCAGCTACATGTGGAAAAAATAATATAGTACGTTTAAAGCTTGTGTGCTGGTTTTGTTTACATCATGCAGGTAGAGAGTATGTCTGACGTGTGTTTGAATGTGATGCAAAATTACAATCATACCCTCCATGAATAACAATTAGAATTTGTGTCAAAGCATTAACATGAATTTGGCTAAATGTCTTTGCTTGGACATTGTTTGCCATTTTAACACCTTCAGTCTTCGCTCACTCTTCAGTCTTTCTGGAAAAAGGGTCACGTTGTGTTATTATGGGGGATTTGGCAACCTTTCAGCCTGATGTTACCTGGGATATTTTTAAAATAAAATTGTTTTTGTAAATGCCATTTTTTGCTGGTTTTGTGGTAAAATATTTGATTAGCCTTCAGAAAATGTCAGGAAGAGTGTTGTAGAATTCTCCATATATATATATATATATATATATATAAACGGAGATATCACATTTCATATTGGACGTGTTTGTGGTCGGCATTTGGGGCGGTCGAGAAAAATACCACAGCATTTGTCTCTACAAACAGACTCAAAACAGCCATCACAGGACAGTTTTTTACAAGTAAGTGGACTGTCAGAGGGAAGGATGCCACAGTACGGTTAATGAGATACGATTTAATGAGAATTACAACATACACAATAAACCCCAGAACAATACACAAAATGAACAAACATACAAATACGAAGCCTGTGCCCCTCAAACGAACACAGAAAAAGTAATAAAACAAAAGAGACTCCAAAACCAGAATACTGGGAGCCAAGCAGATACTGCCAGTCTTGCACAAACTCGAACATCAAACCAGAAGGACACGGACCTGAAAAACAAGACAAGAAACGAACAATGGTTAACTGATACAAGAATAAAGAACAGAGTCAAACACAAAGAAACATTTGGGAGTCTGATACAGGAATGCAAACAGGAATATGAACATGAACATAAATGGGAAAAGACAAATACAGACTCGGGAAAACATGGAATCAACTCGGGTTTAAATAAGTGGGGGAAACGAGACACAGGTGAACTAATCAGGAAACAAGGGACAGGTCAAACTAATCTACGGGACGCGATACAAATGGGAAATCACACTAGGAAGGGAACAAGGGAACTAAAAAGAAGCTGGACAAAAGTACCTCACACCATTCAAAGACAAACATTCAAAACAAAACATAATGATGCTGATTAATTGTTAAAGACCTACATGGCTACGGTTAAATGTCCTGTTTACAAAACAATAACGTGATTCTTTGTATAAATTACCCTAAAGGAAATTATTCGTCATTATCTGTTCTATTCTATTCTAGTGTACAAATCCAGTGTCTTGTGGTTTATAGATGAACTGACTGATGTTCTTCTCTTAGCTGGAGTCTGGGGGAAACAAAAATAATCTTGCTTATTTTATAATTGATTTGATTATTAATTCAATGAGCATCCAGGTGTCTCTATAAGAAAATAATAGATATAGATAACTTTGGAAAAACTCACAAAAGCTAAAACTGCTTGTAGCAGATGCTCAGGTAAGATCATTTTGCTGCTTTAATTCTTCATTAATGACTGGAAGGTAAATCTTGTCATGTGTTAAAAGTGTAATATTGCCACTCTTTGATTTGTACACATGCAGAGTAAATGAAGGGCCTAGTAATGTGAACATGTTTGGATGTGTACATTGCATGTTGGTTTTTGAAATGGGTGTGTTTTGAGCAGTAACTTTCTTGAACATAGGACCTCTGTACTGCAGTCTTTCAGACAGAGAGCCCTCTATGCTTAAATTCCACACCTCATCTCCATGATATGGACAAAAGTATTGGGACACCTGTTTTTTTTGTTGTTGTTTTGACTATGCCTCTTTCTTCCAGTGAAAGGCAATCTTAAAGCTTCAGCATACCAAGACATTTTAGACAACACCATGCTTTGTGAAGAACCACATATATCCCAGAATTGTGATCCAGTGCACAAAGTAACATCTATAAAGACAAGGTTGGTTGAGTTCGATGTGGAAGATCTTGACTGGCCCACACAGAGCCCTGACCTCAGCTTCATTCAACACCTGGATCAGAGATTGCGTGAAAGGCCTTCTCATCCACCATCAGTTTCAAACCTCAAAAAAGCTCTACAGAACGAATGGGCACAAATTGTCACAGATACTCCAAAATCTTGTGGAAAGCCGTCCAAAAAGACTGGAAGCTGTTATAGCTACAGAGTACTAGCTCCATATTAATATCTATGTATTTAAATGCAATGTCATTAAAGTCGCTGTTGCTGAAATGATCAGGCATCCCAATACTCTCGTCCATATAGAGTAAGATTGGTCTTGATCACAACTGCAACTCCTCCTAAAGGTAATATATGGAGCTTCTTCACACTTTTTTGCCTTTACATTTTATTGGTCCGTGCTTTTCTATTGAGACTAAATGTGGGGACAAGGCCTGATTGAAGGCCCCTATAAAAATCAACCTAAACAGAGTCCCTGACAAAACCTTAACATATTATTTTTTTAAAGAATATAGCATAGCTGCTTTAATAAACAAAAAATGAGTATGGCAGACCTGAATATAATTTTACAGACTTTGAATATTTTCTGTCTAATATAATATAATGGTAAAACAGTACTAAAATACTAATTTTCAAACTGACTATAATACTGAGTATACTTTTTTTTTTTACTGCAGTTCAAAATACAATGACCACCCACTCCTGTTTTTCTCTGGCAAATCTTTGGCTACAAAATTTGGCTACAAATGTTGAGGCTTGGAAATAAAGGAAGGGACCTCTTGGATCCAAGATGGTGGCGTGGTAGGTCGCAGCGGCGACTCTGGGTGCGACACTTTGGTTCCTGGTGTGTTTTTTTCTAGACTCCACACCAAAAACTCCCCAAAAATATCCTCCTGAAAAGCTGGTATGTTTATGATCACCAGACCCAGCTCCAAATAAGAGAATAATTGCTGTATTTGCTCATGTAATTATTCTACAACTTTGCACATCTCTATTGCTAAAATACATTACTGTTCAAATACTGTTTTTATCCTCACTGTTGCTGTTGTCTATTGTACTGAACGTTATGTCTTGTCTAGTTTATATTGTTGCTCTTGTGTTCTTGTTTTGGGCTCTTTGTCCTGTTTGCACTCGTGGTTTTGTGTTACACCATGGTCCTGAAATAATGTTGTTTGATTTTTACTATGTACTCTGTGTATATGGCAGAAACGGCAAATAAAACCTACTTGACCTTGACTTCCCTCTGAAGACTAAATACAGACTGGATTAACAACATAACTCAGATACTTATTTGGGATAGTCCTAAAGGTTTTGTTGAATTTTTTTATATAACAACAATGTTAATTGGGATTGGTAAAATATTCATCTTTCCCTTTTACTGGAATTGTATTGATTATGGGCGTTGTTGCCATTCAATCAGAGGGACATGTCCCACTCAGATTACATAATCATTGTTTTGGACCCGCCCACATTTAACAATCTTGAAACTTTCACGAATAAATACACCCCACTTAATCTATAGAAGAATACACAAAACATTGGAAATCCGAGCAGCCTTACTGATTTCCTGTGGTGTGTGTTCTTCTATCGATTAAGTGGAGTAGGTTCTTTCGCAAAAGATGAAAGATTCAACAAGGGTTTCCAAACACCCCCACTGCCTAAAAGTACAAGATTTTGCATGATTTTGCATCCTGGGTGAATGGCGGAGAAACACCCTGGACAGGTTTCTAGTACATAACAGGTCAGGCATAGGGACAAACATTCATGCACACACTCACAGTCTTAATCCTAACCCTGATCCTCACATAAACCCTTACTCTACTGTTGGACATTTCTTTCAGAGAAGTAACACAGGGCCAAACATATGTAACAATACCAGTGAGCTATAACATTAAACCCCCTGCCGAATATTGTGTTAGTTCCCCTCATACTATCAAAAGAGCTCCTCGAGGCCTGGACTCTACAAGGCCTCTGGAGGCATGCTGTCATATCTGGTTTGTAAGTTGCAAGCTAGGGCCTCAATGGATCAGTGTAGTTTCCCAGCACATCGCACAGGCACTTGAATTTGGAGGCAAAGTCAACAATTTGTCTAGTTCCTCTAACCATTCCTAAACAATGTTCGCAGTGTGACAGAGTACAGTATTGTGGTGAATACTATTAGTCTGAATACTATTAGGCAGTATTGTTGCCATGATTTGCAACAATGTTTTGGTAGGAGTATGTGTCAAAATTTCATTACAAGAGGAAGCAGTTTTCCAATAAAGACAAAATAATACACACTTGGACAAAATAATGTAACAGAAATATTTTGCATTAACACATGTTGTTCTATCCACATGTATATTTCCTTTGTGTGTATTGTAACAAAACAAAAACAGGAGGGAAACATAGCAAATTTGTTTCCCACAAAACTCCAAAAGTGTGCCGGAAATAATTATTGGCCCCCTTTCAAAATTGTGGATAAATAAGATTGTTTCAAGCATGTGATGCTCCTTTAAACTCACCTGGGGCAAGTACCAGGTGTGGGCAATATAAAAATCACACCTGAAAGCATATAAAAAGGGACAAATCTCACTTAGTCTTTGCATTGTTTGTCTATATGTGCCACGCTAAACATGGATAACATAAAGAGGAAAAGAGAACTGAGTGAGGACCTGAGAATCTAAATTGTTGACATAATATCAACAATCTCAAGGTTACAAGTTCATCTCCAGGGATCTAGATGTGCCTTTGTCCACAGTGCGCAACATTATCAAGAAGTTTGTAACCCATGGCACTGCAGCTAATCTCCCTGTATGTGGATGGAAGGGAAAAAAAAATCAGTCTGTCCTGCAGGCTCAGGGAGCATCTGTCCATGTTTAAATAAAAAAACGCTATGGCAGGAGACCTACGAGGACCCCACTGCTGACACAGAGATATAAAAAAAACAGGCTAAAAATTGCCAAAATGTACTTGAGTAAGCCAAAATCCTTCTGGGAAAATGTCTTGTGGATAGATGAGACCCAGATAGAGCTTTTTGGTAAAGCACATCAGTCTGCTGCAATGTGGACTACAAAGAAAAGGACACAGTGCCTACAGTCAAACAAGTTGGAGGATCGATGATATTTTGGCGTTGTTTTGCTGCCTCTGATTGCATTCCTTGACTGTATTCAAGGCATCATGAAATCTGAGAATTATCAAAGAATTTTGGGTTGCAATATAGGGCCCAGTGTGAGAGAGCTGGGTTTGCGTCTGAGATCCCGGGATGTTCCAGCAGGACAACGACCCAAACATACTTCAAAAAGCTCCAGAAATGGATGGAACAAAGTGCTGGAGATTTTTTAAGTGGCCAGCAATGAGAACAGATCTAAATCCCATTGAACACCTGTGGACAGATTTTAAAATTGCTGTTGGGAAAAGGCACCCTTCCAATACGAGAGACAGTTTGTAAAGGAATCGTGGTCCAAAATTCCAGATGAGAGGTGTAAGAAGATTGATGGTCACAGGGAGAAACTGAATATTAACTTAAGGGTGCCAATAATTATGCCTAGCTCATTTTTGGAGTTTTATGTGATATTATGTACCAACAATTTTGTCCATGTGTGTATACGTTTTAGGAATCCAAGCTAGAAAAGAAGTTTTCTTAAAAAAGTATTGTGCCAAAGTATATAATTTTCTATATAATAATCAAACATTTTTTTCTTTAATAAATGGCCTAAGATCAACAAGAATTGTGGTGGGGCACGAACTGCACGGTTATTCTGAAATAATATGGGGATCTGTATTGGTTGATACTCAATATTTTGAATAATAAATAAAACATTGGATTGAGACACCACTAGCTGCAACAGTGCTCTATTTAGAAATTAGCATACATTTGCATTTATAGCAACAAATGGTATAGGAACACAACCAGTTCTGGTGCCTTCGAAAGGCATTGCCCTTTGAGTTGCCACGCCCCCTCTACACTTTCATGTCGCTCATATAAATATAGTTCATAATCCATTGTGCCCCCATTTCATTTTGATGCCAGCCCGGTAGATCTGCTCTGAGGCCGGCCCTGACCACAACTGTTATTGCAGTATTTGTTATGCAGATCAAAATATGCCTAGAGAATTAAGATAGCTTGTGCACAATATGTTGCTGGCTTTCGTCGTGTGGGCAAGCCTATTTGAAATATTTAAAGAAATGTTCCACATTTCAATTCAGTTCAGTTGAAGTAGACAGGGAATTTTTTAATCAGGCTAGAGATTGCAAGTTCAAATCCTACAGATACAACAGCCATTTGTGGCTGGAAGTCCAAAAGAGTATCGTTTTCTTAGCTCTTCCTGGGTCAGTTGGATAGTCCTCCTTCATCCTTTTTCTCTCAGCATGATGCTAGCCAGAACGGATGTAGCAGTTTACTGATATTTGTTCTCCTCCAAGCCTGATGATCTGTCCAACAATCTTGCATTAGCAGCAACAGATGCAGCGACATTTTCAACAATAAAATAAAAACCACATTAGCTAAAATTAAAAAAATATGATAGACTGCATTAAAAAGATATGTTAGAGTGTTTTAGGGGGTTCAGTTTGGTGGTGATATTAGTAAAATCCCAACTGAATTGAGGAAATAAGTGATAATTGTTTTTAGATATTGTCCAGTCTAGAACTACTTCAGCTCATATCTACTTGCTCTAGCTTGTTGACAAAAAAAAAGCATAAAGGGTTCACCTTGCCGATGGACTTCAGTGTGTCCTCAACTTGTTCATACTTTCTCCTCTAAAATTCACCTCCTCTAAATTTGGGCTCAAAATCAGGCTGTCTCCTGTGTGTACACTTGAGTGTGTGTCTGTTTTCATGTGCAAAATAGCAGGAGAAGCAAACGAGGGTTAATTGATGAGGGAGTGTGAGCTGGAGGGAGTGGCGGACAGAAAAAAAGTCGATAATTAGCTTGGGGACCGAGCCAGCCAAAGTTTCCTAATTTTCTCTCTCCTGCTGAAGCATCATGCTGTTCCCTGAGGAGAGGAAACAGTTCAACACCGTTTTGGAAGTGGACCAGGCACCAGGAGATGTGTGTAGTGGAACTGTTCTAAAATATTCACACAGAATACTTCCAGCAATTACACCACTATTGCCAACCCCTTACAGTGAAAGTGTTGCATTGATTTTAATTGAATCTTATATACAATCGCTAACATATGTTTAGTTGGATTCAAGCTTTATTTCCACATTAATATAAAATATTGCAAAAAATATAAAATAATTTTATCTGTCATTTTATGGTGAAGTACTTAAAGGATTGTCTAGGTATTATAGAATATCACAAATAAGTTCAACTGCATTTAATATCACATAAAACATCTCAAATGTATTATTCCTTTATCAAAATGTTCTTTGTATTTTTGTCCATTTGTTTAGATCAGCGGTCACAAACCTTTTTTGCACCAAGGACCAGTTTCATGTGAAACAATATTTTTACGGACTGGTATATATACAACAAAAACATGTTTGCTTTGCTAATTTTTGCTAGCTTGTGGACCACATTTTTTATGTGCCATATCATGTTACCCAGACATGGGTTTTTTGATTTTTTGGTTTATTTTTTAATATAAGGTCTTTCAGACTCCGATAATCAATAAGATATTGTTATTCTGTCATTCTGTGGGGCCCAGTACCAAATGACTCATGGATCGACACTGTTCTAGATAACAGTGTCATACAGTGTCAGGAGAATACATAAAGAGCTCATTTCATGGAAAAAGACAAATGTTTATATAATCATATAAATACTATTCAAGGTCCAAATCATACAAAACAAGATTTGAAACTGCTGTCACAGAGCACCACACATGTCCATGTTGCTTAGATATACCTACTGGAATTACAGCAGTTTAGCCCCTCTGTAGTCATATCAGTGCTTTAGCTCGGACCATTTTTGACTGAGGCACAATATAAAGTAGCAAATCAGGACAGAGCTCATTTAGGTGCATATATCTGTTGTAAAATAGCTTAATTAACCTAACATATGGACAACATTTGGAGTAAAGAGGTTTACTTTGAGAGTTCATTGAGGCTGGGGTTTGGAGATTTGTTACCCTCTGCTACATCTGCTGGCTCCCACTCTGTTCCAGCCAAATCAATTTATCAACGCTTTTAAAGACCTTATAAAATCGAACTTTGATCTGCATGTTTGGTGCATTTTCTCTTTTATGCATGTCTAATTTTTTCCTCTGCCTTGCAGATACTCTATCGCACAGCAACAAATATTAACTTCAGATACTTATTCCACCCACACTCTCCAGGTGGAATGCCATCGCCCCCTCCCCCTCAGAGTCGTTTAATGCAGTCAATTACACTCGTCTCCCACAAGATTACAGCCAATTACATGCAAATCCATTTCTCAGAAACCCTGCAAAAACACGGGGTGTAATCAACTGTTAAAGATGGTGGAGGGATAAAGAGACAAACGGGGGAAAGAGAGTGGTTTCAGGCAGATAGGGTCACTCATCGTAAGTTGAAGGTTAAGATATGTTACCATGGATACAGATGCTCCAAATGTAATAGTTTTATTTCTGCATCTCATCCAGATAAAGTTTGAAAGGTATGAGTCACTAAACTCTAAAATCTGCCCATTCATCATGGAGGTGGCGTTGAAAATGTGAATTTGAAGGGCTCACAATATTTTGAATGGTTTTGTTTGTGTATAAATATTGCAGTGTAACAACATGATTTTTGATTTTCAGGTCAAGAATTTATTAGATTTTTAAAAAATACGCCAATCAGTCACAACATTACAACCACTTGCAACATTGATGATGTTATCCTACTGTACAATAACAATGGCACCTGTCAAAGGAAATACATATATGGCAGCAACTTTGGCAAGCATAAGGATTTGAACCATTTTGACAAGAGCCAAATTGTGATGGCTAGAATTTAGACTGCATTTCCAATATGACAGGTTTCACCCCTAATATAAATATATATATATATATATATATATATGTATCCATTAGGGTTGCAAAACTTTCATTGGGAATTTATGGAAATTCATTGGAATAGACTTGAATAAACAGGGAACACCTCCACTTTTGCTAAAATGTGATTCCATCCCCCCACTTTTGTCAGATTATATTGTATTAAATTGATTAAATTGTATTTA
>JBBKCR010174151.1:0-15012 GCA_037577295.1 Ladigesia roloffi | reverse complement strand
GGAATAGGGGAGGAAACGGGAGCCCCAGGCAGAAACCCCCCCCCCCCCCCACACACACACACACACATGAACATGAAAACCCATGTCCAATTTATTTAGATTTTGATTTTCAAAGCTTTAGGACCACTTGAAAATCTCCTCCCCACCCCAATATCTAGTATAAAGACACTGAAAGTGAAAAGTTTTTCTCTGAGATCAAGACAAGGCAACATTTGTTCATTTTTTGCGAACAAACTGTGAGCTGGCAGAAGTACAGGGGCAGCGTTTTGACCCGAAGCCCCACAGCACTATCAAACAGAAGTGGTTTGCTGAGTCATGGTGGATCTTTGTGTGAAAACAGGATAATTGTCTCGGAGCTATCATCAGGCCTCCAGGGTGTTAGCCACACACACAGATCCACCAACTGAGAAAGACTAAAGAAAAAGAGTGGCCTTGTGTGCAAAGGGACTGGTCGTTCTGTCCCAAAAAATATTGTGTAAAGGCAAAAAGGTGAACGACAAACAATTCCATGTCCTTTGGAGTTCAAAGATCTCTTTGGGCTGTTGGCTGACTGCTGGGATACGGAGCTGGAGTGTGAGGAATTGAAAACAGAGTTCTGGTAACACAGGAACTCCCAGAAGGGCAACAGATATTCAGAGAAACAGGAAGAAAAGCAAAAGAAAAGAAGAGATTTACAGCATCCAGCTTTTCTCCAAGAACCCAACCCAACCAGCACAGATCAAGGTTTAATTGCCCTGAATGTCTAATGATGGGTCCTAAAGGAGCCGGCTGGCACAAATCATTAAATATATACATCAAAAAACTCTGGTGTGCCAAGCTTCTAAATATACACTGCATGGACAAAAGTATTGGGACGTCACTGACCTCAATTACATAGATTTTAATATGGAGTTGTTGCCCCTTTGCAGCTAGAACAGCTTCCACTTCACTTGAAAGACTTTCCACAAGATGTTGGAGTTTCTGGGGGAATGTTGGACAAGAGGCCCTGACTAACAATCTCCGTTCCAGTTCATCCAATGCTTAAGGGTTTGTGGACACAGTTCCTTAATCAACATTTTCTATTCAGGCATGACTATACCATAGTGTATAAAGCAAGGTCCATAAAGACATGGTTGGATGAGTTCAGTGTGAAAGAATTTGACTAAACTCTATATTAAAGTCTATGTATTTGAATGCAAGTTTGTGTGTGGTTTGGTATTTGAGTAATACCATTATTTTTGCTGAGCATGCATCACAGAGCCATAGAAATGACAAAAGAAGCTGATATTTTGCTTCATGCTACTCATTTAAAGCTGCATATATGTTAGTGCACTTCAGCAGGTGTATGGCGGCACCCAGATGGTGGAAAATCTGCCCACTTAGAAACAAAAAGAAATATCAAAAACGATTGTTGTTGATATTGTAAGTTCCCAAATAGTTAATGGCTTAGGCCTCTGATTTTAGGACATGCCTTTAATTGATTTAGGACCCTTACAATGAATCCATCCACTGTAAAGTCTCCTTAAAGTACCGCTGCATTAGATGGATTCATTGCATACTTTTCAACATACACAGTAAAAAAGCACTTTAGTGAATTCAGCTGTTTTAAGGTCAGCATGTCCAGTGCCAAAGTGTAACTGCATACTCTAGAGCAGCAATTCTGTATCCAGGCCGAACTGCAAGTAATTCCAATGCCTCAGTACTCCCACCCTGTTTCAGACACAATAAATAATGTTATCATACATGATGCCATCGAATATTGTGAATGGTGTGAATTTTTTTCTCTATGTTTAACCCATTCACCAAGTGAAGCAGTGGGCTCCCACCAACACTGGACACCCGGGAAGGGTACTGTGCTTAGGCATACCTCAGTGATGACACTAGCAGTCCTGGGATTTGAACCCACTACCTTCAGATTTCCTGGGCAAATCAATAATCACTAGGCCACCAACTGCCCTGCACCTGATCGCTATTATTTAAGACAATTCCAGTTATTTTACTAGATTGTACTTGATTGCTTATTATATATATGAGCTCTATTGTGTCTGGCTGGCTCAGTCGGTAGAGCATTAGATGCATTAAAGGCATTATATCTGGTTATAAGAGGCCATTTTTGCTTTACTATTGTGTTATATTATGTAGAATCTGCATCTGGCATATTTAGATTAGAAAATATATTTCAAAGATAAAAGAAAGGCAGACTTTGTGCTTAGAAGCAACAATCAAGGACAGTGAAGGCCTAGCTAACCAGCCAGCAAAACACTAATGCAAACAAAGGCCACTACAGTGGATAACCAACAAACTAGGCCTTGTTTCTGAACACACTTGGGCTTTCATTCTGTTGTCTCCATGGCTTTAAAGGAATGAATAACAGGATTTGTGCTGGCTATGCCTTACCCATGTGAATACCATCGACACCTAATCAATAGTGTCATATTTGTCTGTAAGATTTGCCTTGAAATGTATTTTAAAGGTGAATTTCATGATGCTTTTCAAACAGAAAATTAGCTTAAGATAAAATCAAATAAACAAACATTTATGTACGTGAAAGGATTGGTTGTGTAGAAACTTCATAGTGGTGGTGATGTGAACTAGACTTCTGAAGATGAATACCTCTAAAAGTTACACTGCAGAAAATTATTTTACAAAATGATTCTGAATGTGGTCCCTGAAAACATGATACTTAGGAAAGGAACAGCATATGCAGACTTATGAGACCTGTAGAGACTCACTGGTCATTTTTGACAGTTAATAAAGCAGCAGCTTGTGGCGTAGTGTTTACAGAGTTCCCTCTACGATCAGAATGTTGTTAGTTTGAATCCCAGGACTGCTAGTGACACTGAGGTACACTTGAGTACAATACCACCCTACACACACTGCTCCCGGGATGCCCCTCCTTGGCGGCAGCCCACTGCTTCAGTTGGCAAATGGGTTAAAAGCAGAGAAATAACTTTATATTTGCAAGTTAACATTTAGACCATGGTGAGTTACTATCAGTTCTCTGTAGTGAACCATTTCATACCAAACTACTCTGAAAGGGTGGAAACTCCTTTAATAAAATTCAGTATTTCAGGTGTAATTCAGATATCAGCATCAACGAAAAATTTCAGACTACATGGAGTAAAACTTTAGCCCCCTCTAGTGGCCGGTGCAGAATGAACAACACTAAATGTTTAATAGAAACAGTACGTGTGTTTGTGTATGTGCGGGTCTGTCTGTCTGTGTGTGTGTGTGTGTGTGTGTGTGTGTGTCATGCATGTCAATATGAACGTTGATCGGTTGATGAACTGGTCAGTCATCAGGAGTGCTACACTTCAGCTTTTTTCTGGCAGGGTGCCAACCAATCAGATTAAAAGCCAATCAATTCATGTCACTGAGAACTGGAAACCCGTTTGGACTCCCCAGGGGCCTAAAAGGTCAAAGAGGTCACAAGCATCTGTTTCCAGTAGCCAATAAATCATTAGCAATCAGCAACAGCAAGCTAACCCTGCATAATCAGTGGAGTACGCACATGGAGTGAATTGATGAAATGTAGAAATGCTCGTCAGTTACATTTCTCAGGGCAGACGCTGCACAAACCAGACTGTTCCTGTTTTGTTTTTTTACAAATGCAATGTTGTGCAAGGCCATGTTTTTATATGCACTTTTTTTCAAACATATATGTTATTCAGCAACTGATTCAAATTTGCAAATATTTGTTATATGTAGAGTGTGTTACTTTATTTTTAGTTCGAAAATCAACAACAGTTCCATTTGATCTAGGCAAACAAATGCATGCATATGACTGAATGCCAGGCTGATATTTGGGTTTTGACATTTAAGCCAGAAAATTTAGCTAAAACTAAATTTAATAGGTTGGCCCTAAAAAAGCATTTCAAAATTAGAGCACCTGAAACAACACATTCAGATGAAAGCATTTTCACACATAATTATGAATGTGTATGCAGTCTTGTGTGTAATGTAGCTGTTTGCTTTGTAGAAGCAGGAATCCAAATCTAAAACATTTTCTAATTCAAAACTCAAATGCAGTCAGAGAAAATGCAGCATGACACTTTATTGAAGAATAAAAGAGTTTAATGGATTCAGGAGAGAGTTCATCAGACCAGCTTGTCCTTCGCAGAAGACCCTCAAAAGATCAGTTTATAATCTAAACTGGGCAGGGTTCATGCCAGAAAAGCACTTCGCTTGCATATTCATGGCAAGATTTCAGACAAAACATTATCTCTAACAACCTTTGGTTTGAAAACAATATAAAACATCCCTTCCTCACTCCTAATAGCACTGCAGGCCTTGAATATGCTCTGGTACCATCAGACAATTATTACTGCAATTCTATATTGGTCTATATTGGTCCTCTCACAGGCTTTGTACAGGCTTCAGTTTGTCCCATCACTCGTATTGTTAACAGAGCCTCCTCTATGAACTTCACCGACTCCCTGTTAAATACCGTAATGATTTCAAAATGTTGCTATGAATGAAACTTATATCACTCTGATCCACTGCACGTCTATAAACCTGTTCGTACTGTTAGGTCTTCTTCCATTCAACTGACCACGCCCCCTGCTCGCTTGTCCATCATGGGATTTGGGGCATTTAGCCTTGTTGCTCCCTGTCTTTCGAACTCCCTCCCTCTGGTTATCTGCACGACTCACGTCCCACCTACAAATCCAAATCCGGACTCAAAGCCCATCACTGATGGTTACTCATAATTCTGTTATTTATTTATTTTTATTTTGTATTCCATTTTATTTATACATTTTTATTAATACGTTTGTCGCCTGAATTAATTTTTTAGCAACGTTTTTCACCAGCAAACTGTGCTCGAAAAATGATGCGGGAACAAGGTATTTCATCATCCCAAGATGTATTTTGGTATACAGTTGTTTTACATGATTTTGAAACTACTAAAAATGCATGCACTTTAGCTGGATTTATGTTCATATTTTCAAATGATACTTTTCTTAATTTAGAACTAAAATTCTTGAAAAAATATTTTGTGGTTTCCATGAATTCATGGGGGTTTCTGTGAGCAATTATTAGATGAATTTGGTTCTAAGAAGAAATCTGCAAACTCGCGACTTTGTGGGGAAACACTATATAGGCCTTTTACAATTAATATTGTCACAAAGCAGCTTTATAGAATCCAGGGTCAAGAATCCATGGTGTTGCTGAAGTGTTAGAAGCAGAAAATGGGCAGGTGTAAGGATCTGGACGAATCGCGGAAAGGCAAAACTTAGCACCTGGGTCAGAGCATCTCCAACACAGCAGGTCTCATGTGTTGGTCCTAGTATGCAGTGATCAGTACCTACTATAAGTGGACCAATGAATGACAACTGCTGACCCAAAAGAGCTAATGTAGCTCAAATTGGTGAAAAAGTTCAGATTACCTATGCTAACCCCTGTGCACCACTGAAAGCCTAAATGGACCTTTGAGCAATGGAAGAAGGTGGCCTGGTGCAATGAACAGCATTTAAATCCTGTGGATAGCCTGGGTGAATGTGTTAGCTATGCTCTAGCCCTTCGTCTCTGGTCATTTTAGGACCATAATCCCACTCTTAAACTTGGCTGGATATTTAATGGACCGCTAACATGGATACTGAGGGGTTTAAACCCTTTGCAATCATATACGCACCACAAACACCAACATGTCTGGGCTGACAATGATCCATCACCCAAATAATCTGACCTACAGTGGTCCTAAAACAATGATGGATGGGGCAGAGAGTGGCTGATAAATTTTGCATGACGACAGATGGGCCGGACATATAATTGACCTGTAGGATTGGGGAAGCTTATAAAAGAGCCCAGTGAGTGCAAGTTACATGAGTGTTTCTAATAAAGTGGCCAGAATACATATGCGTTTATATTAGACATTAAGTTAAAAATGTTGTTGAAGAAAGCCTATTTATTTTATTTATTGCCTTTAATTTGTATCTCTGTATGGCAACCATGTGAGCTTATAAAATCAAACAATTATGAGGTTCTGTTTGGTTACTGTGCCTTCAAGACTGAAATATATAGGCCTCAATGTCATATGACATCAAATAATTTCACATGAATAATATGAGGCAGCCATAGGCAGAATAGGTGGTTTTATGCAAAGGTTTTGGTTTATGTGACATAACAAAATCAATGAATTCAGCACAGGCCTTGTTTTTGTTGCTTAACTTCCATAAATAGACCATAGACTGGGGAGTAAATATTACACTAAACACTATCAGTGCTTGTTAAACCCTTATTTGTTCCTAAAAGTAAATAAATCAGAACTTTTATTATATTTCATTTGTCAGTGCTGTTACTCTGCAGCGTAAGACACTGCAGCATGCATTACTGACGCACATCCGATTCGCTACAGCAAGATTTAACTGAGTGGGCATGAGGCCACAGGGAGTGTACTTATATAGAGAAGAAACAGCCTGATGGGTAGATCCACTGCATTTTTAAAGCAGGTCTGAAAGCGATGCTTTTATATGGTTATTTATAGAAGTTGACTAGCAGCATTCGATGAATATTTGATGCTGTAATGGAAGACTTTAGCACAGCACAGTACTAAGGTATCCGGATTCTACTTCATGAAGGTATTAACATGAAGGACCATATAAAAGTAAAATAAAACAATGTGAGCAAAAAGTATAAATACATGCCCAGACATTATATGGACAAAAGTATTGGGACACCTGACCATAACACCAACCAGGACTTTAATCACATTGCATTCACATACATAGATCTTAATATGGAGGTACACATATTCCCTCTTTGCAGAAATAATAGCATCCACTATTTTTGTAAGGCTTTCCACACGATTTTGTAGTTTCAGTGGATAATTTGTGCTTATTCATTCTGAACAGCATTTATGAGGTCAGACACTGATGTTGGTCGAGAAGGCCTGACTTGCGACCTTAGTTTGGTTTCCTGTTCATGGAAACGATTGGTTTCTTCAAGCCCTTCCTCCAGAAATCATTTGGGCCTTGTAACATAAAACCACACCAGGCAGGTGTGTGGGACATTAATGGGCCATTCAGGTCAAAGTCATCATTCATAATGGTCCTACTTCAATTTACATACACTTAAGCTTAAAGCCACCAGGCCCCCCAACCTTAATAAAATCAATTACCACATTCAGCTTCCCCCATCAACATGCCAACCTGATGACATGTTTAATGGTGCATTCAGCCATTTTAAAGACTATGAATAGGAGATGCCCCTGGCTCAGCATTTTTTAAATGAATCACAATCTAAAAGCCAGATTTTTTTAAAAATTACACATTTTTCCATCAGCCAACACACATCTGTGGTAGACAAGTAATGTGAGTAATTTGCACAAAGCTAGTTGGCAATTATAAGACTGCACTGTTAGCCTCGTTAGCATTGTAGCTACAAACACGTTTTGGCTAATGGACTACATTTAGGTTAAAGAGAAACCTATAAATTAGTACTGTATTCTAGCAAATCTGCACAATAAGACTATACTACCTCAGTATATATCTGCTGTTGTCCTACTAAATGAATGTATGTTGTACTATTACTTGTTACACAAGTGTTTTTGTGCTGTCCATGCACCTGGGACACTAAGAAATGGCAATTTATTTAATTATACACTGTATGTGAATGGATGTCAACAAAAGGCAACTTGTCTTGTATTGCTTAAATCTTAACGATTTGAAGAGGATTACCCCCCGGGTTAGGATACCCCATGCTAAACAATTAGAGGTTGTGATGTTCCTCAAGGACAAGGAATGGTGCCTGGATACGCCGCCTAATACATTAAGTCAATGACACAGACAATCATGTCTTGAATTGATCAAGAGAATTCCCCAGAGTGAGTCAGCAAATTGCAGTCTGGGGGTGCTTTCACAAAAGTCTTTTTTTATCCTTAGAGATGTCAGGCCATAATGTGATGATTGACCTGATGGATCGCATTCGTTAGATTAAACTACACTCATGCTGATTCTACACACCATGCTACCATATCTACCATCCTCTAAATGTCTGCAGTGAATGGTAGCACGGGAGGGCGATAAATGAGAAATAATCAAAGTGATTGTATTCACAGTAAGACCACTTAACTACTACTAATTCTATTTTGTCTGTTTTATCAAACCTGTTTTTGTCTGTTCTATCAATTCAGTGCAATGTTCATAGAGCATCTATGAGATCTAAAGGTCCTTGGCCTGATCCTCGGTGTGTAATATCAAGATAGATTATATCCAACATCTGGGTTGGATGGAAGTTTAGGGGTTAGGGAGTTGTGATCAGAAGGTTGTGGGATCGAATCCCAGGACTCACAATGGCACCACTTTAGCACCCTTGAGCAAAGTAAACATTGAGCTAACCTTTGCTGGCTTCTCTTGGGGAATGGGTTAAATGTAAATAAGAATTTTAGACTGTTTGCTTTGGTGGGTGTGGTGTGGTGTGGTCACAGGTGACAAAATGGCCACTTTACTTCTTTAAGGTGTCTAGATCTACTACTCCATTCTATGATCTGCTTTCAGAACAATTACTTAATTCAGACATTCAGCTAAGACATGCTGACATCAATAATGTAGAGGGTAATAAAAACAGACATAACATTCGGCTTTTGAGTGTTAATTAATAGCTATTTCATTCTGCTTTAGTTAAGCCTACAAGGGAATAAAGATTTCAAACAGTCCATCGTGTAGGATCTGCCTCTAATACCGTAGTGGTGGCTTTAGATGTGCATTTTCCTAGTAGTTACAGAAAAATACATCTTGCTTAGGAGACCCTTGGCAATTATAGGAGGCAAGTAAACATAGCCAAAGTGCCTCTTTAATTATTATTTTGTCTCCAGAAATCCAAAATACACCACATTAGCAAAAGTATTGGGACATAATTGTTTTTCAGAATTTGGCCAACGTTCCTTAAAGACATGACTGGATGAGTTCAGTTTGAAAAACTTAACTGGCCCACTCAAAGTCCTTAACTCAACCCCATTCAACACCTTTGGGTTGAACTGGAATGGAGATTGTAAGACAGGCCTTCTCGTCCAATGTCCGAGCCTGACCTCATAAACACTCAACAGAATGAATGTGCAAAGATTCCCACAGAAACTAGAAATTCTTGTGGGAAGCCTTCCAAAAAGAGTGGAAGCTGTTATCACTACAAAGGAGGAGTAGGTCTATATTAAAATCTATGTTTATGAATGCAGTGTCATTAAAGTCCCTGTTGGTACATTCAGGGGCTCAAACTTTCCAAAAGTGGAAGTTATAAATACAATTGAATCAAATTAATACAATATAATCTGACAATGGTGGGGTGGAATCATCTTTTAACAAAAGTGGGGGTGTTGAATCCCCCCATCCCTCCCATGTGCTACGCCCCTGGGTACAATGGCCATTCGTCCCAATACTTTTGTCTATATAGTGTATATCTATACAGCAGTCCAAAAAGACATCCATTATCAAGTAACTGTCTCCAACGTAAGCTGCATTCACAAAGAGTTAGTTTTGCATCAGATATCTGAGGGAGATGAATGAGGTCAGCACAAAAGCACTGGATGAAAACCATGAGGACAACTGTGGAGTACATACGAGCAGCATCTATGTGTGTCTACAAAATATTTTACCCAGGTGGGAATTTAAAGCAATGCCTATAACAAGGGTTCCACCATGAGAGAAAATCCAGGTCACTCTGTGCTATAAATACATCTTATGTCTCGCACAAGGACTCTGAATGTGAGGAAATGATGCGATACACTGTAAAGGTGCAAAACCTGCAGCACTGAATCCAGCAAATATCTGGTGCTGAATAATCAACCTCAATCCTGCATTTCAGTACTGAGTACTGAGCATTTGATTACTGAGTATTACTCAATAACTGAGCATTGCATTATTAAACAATGGCCAATTAAAATCCATAGTGTTGAATTAAAACCAGAGCAAGGGTGCACAAGTTCGGTTCTGCTCAAATACACACATCAACCCTCCAGTTAACAGATGTTTCTCAAGGCTCATTTAGAATGCTGGAAGAAGAACCACAATGTTTGGATTCAAAGAGAACTGTTGGGTTATGTCAAAATCAAAAGCCAATAAATTCCAAAGTCAGTGAACTTTACTGCCACCTCAGCTATATACCTATAAAACAGTGAGACGGCATGGCTTCAGATTGTACAAAGTACAAAAGACACGGAGTAAACATACATAAATCAACTATAAATACAAAATCTAAACTAGAATTAAGTTGTGCAATTTGGTACTAGGTAATTGTTACAAATGTTTTGTCAGCAGGTGGAAAGCAACAAAACTGTCATTTACTTATATGCTTTACACACTATACGGACAAAAATATTGGGACACACCTGTTTTTAGCATTTGTGCAGGGCCTCCTACTTCCAGTGAAGGGCAATTTTAGTGCTTCAGCAGACCAAGACATTTTGGACGACGCCATGCTTCCAACTTTGTGGATAAAGTTTGGGGAAGAACCTTTTCTATTCCAGCATGACTGTGTCCCAATGCACAAAGTAAGGTCTATAAAGACATGGCTGGATGAGTTCGGGGTGAAAGAACCCACATGGAGCCCTGAACCCAACCCCACCCAGCACCTTTGGGATGAACTTGAACAGAGACTGCGAGCCAGGACCTTTTGTCAAACATAAGTGCATGACCTCTTATGTGCTCTACATAATAAACGGACACAAATTCCCACAAAAATGCTAAAATCTTTTGAAAAGTCTTCAAAGTGGATTCGAAGCTCATAAATGAATTCTATGTACTTGAATGCAATGTCAATGAAGTCCCTGTTGGTGGAAAAGTGGGATGTCCCAATACTTTTGTTCATAGTGTGTGTGTGCAAAAGTTCAGCAGTGATTATAAATAAATAAATAGTCAGATAGATGGACAGCGTAGGTAGTTCTACACGGGGGCTAAAGGGGGCAGGGCCCCCGTAGAATTGTTCTTGGCTCCCCTTATGGCCCCCCTGCACTGATGGACAGTTAGACAAATAACTTAATAAAAACTATACCTCTAGTAAGGAGCCTTGTAAACAAAGATTTAAAGAGACAAAATAGCCTTTTGAGTTCTCCAGTGTGATGCCAGCAGTGAACACCTACTTCAAAAGTTAATTCACGGTAGCTCTCTGAGTGTGTTCAAGAAAATGTGTGCACAGTGTCACTGGCACATTTTCAAGAGCACTATGTTAGTATACAATGTTAGAATATGGTAGAGCAGACTGTATGGTTGACTGTTCTGACACACACTATATGGAAAAAGTATTGGGACGTCTGATCGTTTAGCCAACAGGAACTTTAATGACATGGCATTCAAATACATAGGTTTTAATATGAAATTGTTCCTCCTTTGCAGCTCTAACAGATCCCACTCATTTTGAAAGGCTTTCCAAAAGATTTCTGTGTGTTTCTGTGGGAATTTGTTTTAATTTATTTTGTAGAGCATTTATGAGGTCAGACACCGATTTTGGACGTGAAGGCCTGGGCCGCAATCTCTGTTCCAGCTCATCCCAAAGGTGTTGGATGGGGTTGAGGGCCAGTCAAGTTCTTCAATACTAAACTCATCCATTTTATTGACCTAGCTTTGTGAAAAAGTCTTTCTCTAAATATTGGTTCCACAAAGTTTGAAGTCCAAATTGTCTTAGTAAGCTGAAGCATGAGATTGCCCAGCACTAGAAGTGAGGTGATACCTGACCTTAATAATAAGAGGTACGTCCCAATACTTTTGTCCATACAGTGCATGTCAAAACAGTGAACCATATTAGTAGCACATTCACAGGTGCATTTAAGTAAAATATTGAATGCAATGTTAGAATATGGTAAAGTATGTGGGCTTTGGACTCTATTACTGTACTCCTTATCAGAAAGACCAATTTACAGTCTTTTTGCAAAAAGAGATTCACACTGATATTAAATAAACACAGAGCGTAATTTTTGATAAAAGACTATTCTTTTATCAACATAAGATAGACTAAAATCATCACTTACGGTTCTTCTGAAGAGCCAAGTCCGGTGTGTGATCAGCTGGAGGCTCTGGAGCTCCACACCCCCTTCGCCACAGACAATTTTGGTTTGGTCCATTGCACTCGAACGGACCAAACTATGTTTTCCCCACCCGTATTCCTATACACCCCGCCTCTATCCCTCTGCTATTGGCTGAACCATCTCATTTCTTGCGCTTCTATTGGTTAGTAGTTCTTAGTCGCGTGGTCTACAGTGAGTGACCATTTACGCAAACCAATCAGAGAACAGAGAGGTTACGTCGGAAAATGGGTGTAAAAACACTATCACACTATCCCATGCAGTTTTTGAATTATTTAGGTGAATTATGTAAATTGTGAGAACAACACAAACGAAAAAGAACACAGCGAACATTATTCTGAAAAAGGTTCACAATATTGGTTCTATTTTATTTTATAAAAGGAGATTTATCAAACAAAAGAGCTCTGAAATAGTGTTACATTAGAAAGTATTTCATTAATAGATGGCATATTTAGAGAGTGTGTAAGTCTACTTGGACACAAATTGACATTTTAAATTAGGCTGCTGTTTATACTGGTCATACTGTTTTTACCTTTTAAACTACAAAGCCCAATTTTTTCAATCATTGCACAGTTTATTTATATTTATATAACATACTTATACTTACATAAAATACTCAGGACATGTTTGGTCAAATCAGTTGAGTATTTCATGGAGTATTTCTTGTGTTAAATGTACTGTCATATTTCCCACTTACTCTTATTTTTACTTCTTTATTTGCACTGTCCTATTGCTATTGCACTATATGTACATTATGGAACCTTGTATTGGGTTGAGATGAGCAATGTAACTTTCACCTTGACATTTGCATTCTTTGCATACTTTAACAAATCAGCTGGCAGAAGACATCACCTGTAACAACACTGTACACAGTCTAACTTGTCCTGAAGCTGCTTTTTTCAAAATAACAAGTCTCAATAGTTGCTGCACATATTTTTGCACAGTAATATTTTTTGCACTATCAAAACACATACAAAAAAATTGCTGCTGAGACATTCTTGTGATTTTGTTTGTCTTGTGACCTTCGTCCTGTGTTCCTGTTTTGTTTTAGGAGTAGATATACATATTTAAGTTATGTTAGGTTATGTTAGTAATGTTAGGTATTGTCATATATGTTGTGCATTGCTGGGGGACATCGAGAAATGTACTTTCAATTCCTCTGTATGTCTAGTATATGTGGGGAGTGTATGTTGTCTTGTCCTGTTGTTTTGTTGCTCCTTACTCATGTACTCTGTGCACTCTGTGTAGTCCTGTCCTGCACTTATATAGGCCTTGTGGTGTATATATGTGTATAGTAAGTAATGTACTGTAACATTATATTCCAACACTTTATTTGTAATTTAAACTAATTGTTAAGCACACTATTTGTGGACATGCAAATGGTTGGGTACTTCAACCCCTTTTTAGACTTTGGGGTGGGTGGGAGGCATCCCCAGTTACCACGGCAACCGTGCCCCCTAACCCTGGGGAGACGGTTACCATGCCAACTATCCATTATGCATCAGCCCCACGAAATCCCTCTGAGGAGGGGAAACAGAGAAGGAAAGTTATTTGCATTCCTTTTTAAATCAGGACGTTCTTTGATACTGACAGAAAGCTAGCAACGGGTGCAGCCCGTGCCCCCCTCGCTCACACCCATTCTCATTATTGGCAGAGATAATCGCATAAAAGAGTCGCATTTGCAACCTTTGAGAGGCTGACTGGACTGGAAATGAGGCGTTTGCATCACGCATGACAGCACCGAGTCTTATTCTCTCTCTTCTTGCTACTTTTTCCAAGGAGTTGTTACACTGAGAAGTTTTAACAATAGGGTCCACTGTTACCACCACAAAAATTCCTTAGAAAGGACCACATTCTACCTTAATCAGTTTTTTGCATGATTTATGTAGCCAAAATAATCGTAATTCATTTTTCAACAAACATTTAAAAATTTGTCCTAAAGAACAAGGCTGTTTTAAGACTCTAAATAGATAAAGGTTTTGGGGTGCCTGACCATTACACCAACAGGATGTTTAATGACATTGCATTCTAATACATAAACATTCATATGGAGCTGGTCCCCCTTTGTGGCTAGAATAGTTTCCATTTTTCTTGGAAGTCTTTCCACAAAATGTTGGAATTTCTGTGGGCATTTGTGTCCATTCATTCTGCAGAGCTTTTATGAGTTCAGGCACTGATGTTGGGTGAGAAGACCTGACACACAATTCATCCCAAAGGTGCTGGATGGGGTTGAGGTCAGGGCTCTATGTGGACCAGTCAATTTCTTACACACTGAAGTCACACTGGGGCACAGTCATGCTGGAATGAAAAAGGTTCTTCCCCAAACTGCGTCCACAAAGTTGGAAGCTTGGCATTTTCCAAAATATCTTGGTGTTCTGAAGCATTGAGATCTCCTTCACTGGAATAAAAGGGCCACCTGAATTCAATAATTGAGAGGTGTGTCCCAATACTTTTGCCTCATTTAATATGCAGCAGCATTAAGACTGAAATACAATAGCGTGAGAGGGCGGGACTGAACTGCTGTAGGCTTAATAGGCAGAATTAGACAAAAGTGTTGGCTTTTATGACATCACAACTTCAGGACATTCAAAAAATCCTCTTACATTACTGCCTACTTTTTAGCACTTCAAACTCTCTTAGGTTTTCACACTGTCCTGAAACTTTATTTCCTCAAATTGTAAGTTGCTTGAGATTCCAAAGGAATGTCATGTTAAAAATATGCATAAAATCTAAACAGGTCAAGACCAGAGACCAGAAAACTATTACTTATTAAACTAAATCTGAGATCTGAGTCTTATTAATTATTACATGTTCAGTTTCACTTTACAATGCATAATAATTTAGCAAGAATCAAAATCATTTTACTTGACATATCCTAATCTGACTAGAACAGTTTCTTCTTACCCCATCTTTATTCCAGTGGTATGAATCGGTGAAGTGTTAGGAAGCAGCAACTCCTCAGACTTCATCACCTGATAAACCTAAAATACAGATCGCTGATGATTACCAAAGAGGAAAGAATTATA
>JBBKCR010174141.1:0-15012 GCA_037577295.1 Ladigesia roloffi | reverse complement strand
GAGTGGGAGAGAGTGGGAGAGAGAGAGAGAGAGAGAGAGACGTAATTACATGCCTGATGAAACTTGGGCTGACTGCATGCTTGAATTGCAAGTGTTAAAATTTGACGCATAAAAACCAAACAATCCAACATACTATTATTTTAATGAATCCATCTTACGCTTTAGTCCAAATAAATATCCATTAGCAAAAGGTAACATACACAGTAATATAAACAAACAAACATATATGTATGTATATACAGAGAGAGAGAGAGAGAGAGAGAGAGAGAGAATACAGACTGCTTTCATAGCTATGGGGTTTTAAAATGCAATAAAACTGCCCATAAAAGCTGTAATCTGATTGGATTGAAGGTGGAGGTGCAGATTTAAAGATGCTGATAAACACAGTGTCCTAACTCAAGTCAGCAGACCCCTCACAGGTCAGCAGGCACATGCACTAAATGAAGTGTTTGTGTTAAACATCTCAGAGCAGTGCTTCCCAGTCTCTGTCCTACTTGCCTTCAGAGACCCTCTAACATGACCCAGCGGCGGTGGGCCTCTAAAATAATTAACTCTAACATGCTCTGTAAGGCAGCTCTTTTAAAGGAAGTCAGATTTAACGAACAAGTAAATAACATTGCATTGACCTGTTGGTGACTAAATGGTCCTCACACAGCCTCTAAATCATTTTGTTATGATCTTCCAGTAAATGCATCAGTGTTTGATATCTACATGCATGTTCAAGGTCAGTGTGCCCCTAAATGTAAAATATAACAGGTATTGTAAAAATGACCTTGCTATCAGAACATTACCTTATATCTCCATTTTTGTCATTTTTCATTTTTCTCAGAATTTTGCTGTGAAGACACTACTAAAATGTTTTTTCTTCTCCTCGAGAGTTACATTTTGGATTTGTTCAAACATCCAATATCCAATTCTGACATCACAACAAAAATCAATCAATTACAACATTATTACAACATTATTACAAAGCATAAAATATGTAATATTGCTGGTATTCTTCTCTCCCTTTGCCCATAAAGGGGATATCAACATTCTTGTCTTCCCCTTTCATATAAATGTAATTTGTTTCAATCCATTTACATTTAATATAGTTATCTGAATTACATTTATATTCATAACATTATATTGAACAACTTTGGATGCACTACAACCTAATCAGGCACTCAATGTCCCTCAGGTCAGAAGTTCTGAAAAAAGTGCACTGAAATAAAACCTACTTCATCATGAGCTCATGGTTTGTTTTGGGCTGTTATTGATACTGAGTGCAGTTTTTCACAGGAAGTCTCATAGTTCACTTTTCAATGCTTTGTATATCCTGAAATCTGCTTCACGTGGTTTTGAATGAAATATTTCCGCTGGCTGGAGGTGTTGCTATGGAAATAGTGATGCTGTTTCCAAGGTAACCACCACTAGTTGGAATCATCTGATCCACCAGTATCCTGGAGTGGAAAGTCAAATATGGAAACAAAACTGTCAATAGGGATGCTGAGTAAGCAAAATCTGTCATTCCAATACAAAGGCTTTAACTACACTCATATGCTTAGTGTATACTGTACAAATGCCTGGAGCCACTCTTCTTCATATTTAACTTTCAATTACCTTTTTGGTAAAAGAATAATATTGAGCAGATTAAATGAAATAAATCTTTTCATTTCTTTCATAGAAAATATTTTACTGTAACAGGCTGTAAATATACAAGCAGTCTAGTAAATGAGTTCAAACCACTCAGCATTCAGCACCACCAGTATACTGATCACTGCCTGTTCATCAATTACTCTAAATTATAGCATATATACTAGTATTGACACATTTATTATGAAGTGGCTTCTTCTTTGTGTTTTTCTATGTATAATTGGCCTATACTGCCCTTGTCTTGTTTGTTGCCTACACCATATATTATTTTTAAAAACATTTATCAATGACTGGTGATGTACACCAAGCAGCTTTGGCTTTTGAGTCAGTTTGGATTTGCTTAAGCAGAAATGTAAGTATATACAAACCATTGGTTCAATAGTTCTGCATGCAGCAGCATACTTCTGATATGCAGCAATTATACAGTCTCTCCTGTAAGAGAGAGAGAAAAATGAGTTAATTTCTTTCTAATGAAAATTTTATGGCATGAAACCCTGGTATTCCATGCATTACCCACAAACCCTCCTGCGACTCACTTGCTTGTGACACCACCCCCTGGTGGTAGCCCGGGTATGTTCTCTGTGGCTAGAAACTTCATCACATATAGGAGATCAGGATCCTCATCTTTTGACCTGATTACATCAATGATCTCTGTATGGAGGACGAATGGAAGATTAAGGTTACATCAGCAAAGCTGGTTATTGAATGAGCTCTAATTTGCTGATTGTTCAATACAGGATCTCGAAGGATGAAGTTACCCTCTACTTTGAGATCCAGGAGGTGTTCGAGCTCTGCCTCTCGTTGCAGTGCCTCAGAGGACACCTGGGGGGCCCCAGCGAAGCAGATGATGATGATGCTCATGTTGTCCAGGCTACCCTGCAAGTCGATAGGAGAGATGAGTTTTTGCACAAATGGTGGTCTCTGGTGAGTTGAGACCCAACTGGAAACTTAAATGCCTTCTCCAAATAAAAAGGGGACTTATTCGTATTTAATATTTTATATTGACTGTGAACTAGTAACATCAGCAAAGTCCTCTGGAATCAGTAAAGATTTCTGAATCTGATACTGAAACCAAAAAAAGTGATTAATACCACAAAATGATCCCTTCCTGTCAGTGTGTACTACTTAAGAGGGTCAATCTCGATGTCAGTGCGTAAACAGGAATACGTTGAGGATGTTAAAATATGTGAGGAAAATAGACATTTTTTGTTAGGGAATAAACAGAGTATTGTAGTGCTATGAAAAACAAAGCCTGAGGTAAAACATTACGTTACATTAACAAAGGATTAGCAATGGCTAAAATGCCAGCTAAATTATTCCCTTGGGGATTAGAATCCTAGACGGCTGCTATCTTAATCTCTCTCTCACACACACACACTCATACACGCACACCTCTCCCTCTCTATCACTTAATCCTGCTATTTACAGGACCGGAACATCTTATTTAGGAACAGGCCATGGTGTGGGTATTATGTTCTGATCCAATCTTCCTTATGTCAGCATATGGCCTAGAAATGTTCTATACTGTTACATAATATGTACAGCTTTGTACACACAGCCCAAACCTATGAACAAAATATTGACTAGAAGTTATCCCACTAAACTTTCATTCTTGTAATGAAGTGTAATAGAAGAGCAGTTTATATGAGCAAAAAGAAAAAATAAGTGAAGTAAAAATAACTGATCCAACCATTTAGAATGAATGTTTGCTCATTTTTCAGCACCCAGTGTCATTTATGATTTAAAAATCTCACCACATTCTCTCCTGATGTTCTTTATAACTCAGTCATAGGCCATCTAATGTGGGGATCACTTTACTTGACCCTCGCACCTTCGTAGCCTCATCATTCATGGAATCTCATTTCCAGCTTAGCTCCGCCCCCAACTCCATCACCCACATAATCACATCTACGTATACAGTACTGAGCAATTTTGAGTCACCCCTCATTGCTTTACATTTCACTTTGAATCACCTTGTTGTGACAGAAATACTATTTCTGCCTGCCAAACTCTCTTATCTTGGATTAAAAGATGGAAATTGGAACCATGTTTTTACTGCAAAGTGCCTAAAGATACAAGGTGGCTGGATAAAGGATTTCCAACCACTCAGCATTCAGCCCCACCAGTATACTGATCACTGCCTGATCATCTGCACACGTTTCTTAACACGTTTCTTAAGATAGATGTGATTTGCTCTGCTTGAATGATTCATTCTTAAGTCATTGTGTGGCTAAGATTTAGGGACTAAAAATGAAACAAATAACTGGAGAACTGTTCCTCCAGACTACAGTAAAAACACAACATGGTCTAGAGGCAAGATGGCTCAAAATGTCCCTTCTGTTCTTTGTTAAGCTACAAATTGACCTGTTTGCTTATTTATAGTATGTGCACTGATATTTATTTTCAAAGATTCCAAAGATTACCTTATACAGGCAGAGGTCGATGACCTGAGTGCAGACTTCCCTCAAGTCATCGCAGACTTGCATGCGGTTTCGGACGAAAGCGCACAGCTCCTCGTTGCTGATGGCATCCCAAACCCCATCGCAGGCCACCACCAGAAACTCATCCTGGGTAGAGCGCTGCAGCTCATACACCTCTGGCTCTGGGGACACCAGCTGCTCTGTTTGTGTCCTCCACTCCACCTCCTTGAAGGCGAAGTCCCCAAGGGCCCGGGACACGGCCAGGGAACCATTGACTCTCTGCAGTGTGACGGACCCACCGGCATTCTGGATGCGCTCCTTTTCCCGTGGGTTGCAAGGCTTGTGGTCCTCTGTGTAAAAGACCACATGGCCGTCGCGGCACATTAAGGTCCGTGAGTCTCCACAGTTGATGAAGTAAATGTAGTTTGGCGAGATGATCACAGAGGCCGCTGTGGTGCCGCTGCGGTCCCAACCTTCGCTCCGGGACAGGTTGTGCATGTGCCGGTCGATGCCCAAGAAGCCATTCCGGATGCCCTCTTTCACCTTCTCCACATCTTCCTCCGCAGTTATGGCTCCTGGTGGAGGACAAGGTCAATAATTATTTCCAGTTTCTTAGACAGGGACCATTTAAAATGGACCCCTATGAGTAATAAGTCCACATTTTTGATAAACATGTTCAAATATCCCTGATGAAATTGGTGACTCTGATTCCTTAATGCAAGATGTCTAGATAAGTTTCTTAGAAAAGCATCATTTAATTTTAAGTCTAAATAAATAATTTTGATGGTACAGAATCAGTATAAACCGGGGTCCATATACACAAAAATTAATGTCTTTACTTTTTTAAACTGACCATCTGTAATAGCCAAACTGTGAACGTTATTACATGCCAACGTTTAATGAAGACATATTTTAATGATGCTTCATAAGAAGTGTTTATCATTTTGAAATTATTGCAATTTCTATTACATTTTAAATTACTGTCAGTAAATTTGTTAGAACAGTAACAGCTGTTGGGAGCTAATAACACTGAAATTGGTATTTTTTCATAGTTTTACTTATGTTGTAGTGAAATAATGTGACACTGCTATATGCTACAGCAGTATTTTTCTTTCCTCATGATACAGGTGTAATGTAAATGTCTAAGTGACAAGCAGCCAGTAAGACCGTTCATTTCATTGTTGAACTGATGCTGCTGGGAAGGTGTTCTCGAATGTAATGTCACGTTTTATGAACTATTAATAGGTGGTATTGATTTTACCCCTTCCATTCAATATTATGACAAGATGTTACTGGGTAAGAGGCTTCCTTGGTGGCTTTTGAAAATTCAAAATTATACTATGCATTTCTTTATGAGGTGACAATGGTTATAACTTTTTTCATATCTGTAGGTTTCAGGGTCAAATCCACACATAATGTTACTTGCACAGGGGAAAGAAGATTAAGGATCAGTGTCCTGCAGGATTGGTTATTTTTGCCTGTCCACTGGAGTGTCTGGGTTCCCTCAAATTACATGTAACAAAATATAGACGATAAAGAGCAAAGAACTCAAATAAAGACAGAAGATTTTCAGAAGAAAGTTTTATGGGTTCTTTCTAGAAACTCTACTTTATAAAACATTTCTTCAAACCTATGCACAACTTACTCATCTTGCATACAAAAACTGAATAATCTATTGAAATGTTCTTTAGGGAACCCAAACTTGGCATCACAAAGAACACATTTCTATGAGTGAAGAGAACTATTATTACAAGACGGAAATATCGTTTAAGGCATTGCATTACAGATTCCTCCATTATGTTGAAATGGTTCAACCATTTCTTGAGAGCATTTCCCTAAGAATAAAAGATAGTTTACCTGTTGTAAGGATATGATCCAGCAGATTTGTGGCGCAGTATTGAGACACAGTGTTTCCTGCATGTCCATCAAACACAGCAAAGTAACTCCAATCCGGGAGCTCTTCAGACATCTCGGGCATGCAGGAGTGTGTATCTTCCATCTGGGCACGCCAACCCTGCATGCTGGCCATGGCGTAGCTGATGCCCCACTTTGATTCCCCCTCTGTCGTCTCTTTCTGTAGGTTTGGTCTCTCCAGGTAGGGGCTTGGGAAGTCGTCGATCTCATCGTTTTCAGAATCAAAGACACTGTCATTTTCTCTCTCCCTCTGGCCTCCTTTGAAGAAGAACGTTACCATCTTCTCTGTCTCCTTCACCAACTGCCGAAGAAAGGAGGGTACCTCTACTGTGCTGGCTCTCCTGGCAGTCCTCATGGCCCCTCGGATTGTCTGCTTAAACCTCCTGTTGTCCCTCTTCTTCACTTTCCTCCTTCTAGTCTTCCGGAGAAGATCCAGTGCCTCAGCTTGAGACTGGACCTTGAGTCAGGCTATTCAGACAAACGAGCTTAAGGTTGCAATAGTCATAGTTTGCATTGATAGCTTTGTGTATTGCAGAAGAGTGAGAACTTCTGCAGCTTACCTATGTCTCTCTGAAGACTCGCAGAGCTATTCTTGTTTATTCTTCCGTGGCCACATTCATCCCTGTGTGCTCCGCCTCTCCTGTTTGTACACTCCTCATAATCCCTTTCGCAGTAATGAGCTTGGATGAGTTCATGCTCTTGCATAGGCATTGTAAGGTGTCAGCATTTCATAATGTACCAAGGCGTCTGCTGAAACAGGAAACATGTGCAGGATGACGTATTATAGTGTATGAATTGATTTGTTTGTTGTTCAGGCAAGTATGTAACCCTAAACTTGTTCCTGTCTGAAATGTACAGTACTGCGCAAAAGTCTTGCAACACCCCTCATTTCTTTATATTATGCTTTGTTGGTTTCTGCCCTGTCCAGTTAAACTCTGTCCCCATTGCATCTCCACCACCCATGTTGCTCCTCTTTCTGATCATTTTTTTATGAGACCTGCAAATATAGTGCAGTCCAAAAGTCTTGAGCCACCCTTCCTTATTTATACTTCGTTTGCATCACCTTGTTGGTGCAAAAATAGCATTTTCTTACTTTCAGACTATACCAAAGACTCTGGTCTTTGGTATATTAAATAGATATAAGTGAAAGAAATGGGAACAAATGTTTTACCGTGACAGGCTGCAAAGTGCCTAAAGATACAAGGAGCCTCAATAAAGAAGTTACAATCACTCAGTATTCAGCACCACCAGTATACTGATCATTGCCTGATCATCTGGAATCATCTGTATCTGTTTCCTCACTGGTCCAGGCCTTATTTGCAGATGGTAATGTATATCTACACTCTTTCAGTTCTAAGACCATTATGAATGGCTCATATATGTCTGGTATATATGCTGGTATGTCTCTGAAGTTAATTATATTGTTTGGAGTTGCCACCTTTCTACAACCGCTCTGGTTCTACAGATTACTGGATTAGGCCCAGGCTTTATTCTTAAGTAAAGTCATGACATTTGACCTCATCCATTCTCAAGAAACTGTGCTGATCCTTCTAAGTGTAGCTGGGGAGAGCCTGGGAAATAAAGTTCATCCTCAGGTTAAGACATCAGAGTACTGCCAACGGTCTGATACAGGGACGTGTAAGGGCATCCAACTGGGACACAGTGTGTTAGTTAGTAAAATTAGATTATTAGTTCAGCTACACCTTAAGTCTTCATGCCTTCTCACCAAATTACATGATTGTAATAGTGTTATTAGACGTGTATACATTTAGAACTGTCTTTCCCAATGAAAAATTACTTTACATATTACTGTTTTTTCTCACCTAGCTGGTGAAATTACTATTTTATGACCATAATACTGTTATCGTTTTTGAAAAGACATTGATAGGGTTGAAAATAGTATATTATTTTTATTGTTGCAAAAGAATATAAAAAAGAACTATGACTAATATTTTTACATGACTATAACTATTATTTTGATTTAATTCTTCATACCGATTATTCCACTTGTCACAGTTCGTCCGTTTTAACATGCTGTTTTATTTTTTATTTTTTGCACTATACAGTCTTTGTTCATTTCACTGCATAACCTTTGTGACAAATAAACAATCCTGAATCTACATGCATGGATGCGTTGTTTCACTAAATTCTAAAAGAAATGCTAGTAAATGCCAGTGACCATTAGGATATGGCTGACAGATCATGTGACCACTCTGTTTGCTTTATGCAGTGGAGCTCTGGCTCTGCAGGCCGCTGACAAGACATAAAAGCTACAGAGGCAGGTCTGCACAGCCAGTGGAAATGCAGGAGGAGCTTTACAGCAGACCTGTTTCCCAATACACACACACACACACACACATACACACACACACACACACAAGGTGGATGCAGTGAGAGCATGCATGGAGGGACAGAAAGCAGGGTTTTAAAGCATGCTGCCTTCGGTGATATGACTAAGGCCTCTGTGGTGTATCTGCTAGAACCCTGCAATCTCTCTGAGGAGAGAGGGAGGGAGGGAGGGAGAGAGAGTGAGAGAGAGGGAGGGAGAGAGAGAGCGGTAGAGAGAGAGGGAGAGGGGTAGAGAGAGAGAGAGAGAGAGGAAGCAAAGAGTATAAGAGCAAGGATGGGAGGGACTGGCTAGAGACAGAAAGGGAGGGTGTGCATAGGCAGCGAGTGAGAGAGTGAGAGAGACAGTGCACTAAAGGAGGGGTAGAAGGGGGAAAAGGATGCGGGAATGTGAGGGAGCGAAGAAGAGAAGAAGGGAGAGACCCAGTGGAGGAGAGAGAAGGAGAGAGAGGAGGGGGTGTCCAGACTGGACAGGCCCAGCAGTGCCTTGATGGAGCATGGGTCAGGTTCTGGGATTCTCTCACTGCAGTGAGTAGCCTCTTTTGTTTCCTCACGCAGCATCACACCCATCTCTGTCTGTCTGTCTGTCTCTCTCTCTCTCTCTCTCTCTCTCTCTCACTTTCTCAATGTTTATCCATCCCTTCCTACTGGGTAGTCTTCCTACTGTATCCTCATCACTGATCTGTAACAAAAGGTGGATGCATGCAATCATTTTTTATTTTTCCAGAGTCCAATGCTATTGGTTGCTCTGGTCACCACCTGTATACATATGATATCCAGTGTGAATGTGCAAGTATTTGACTGAAGCAGTAGCAGAAGCACTAATAATAGGCTGAGTGTTTTCAATGGTGTGTTGATCCAGCAGTGGTCCAATGCACTATTATAATAAGTTACATTTATAATAATGGTTCGTGTGTGTTGTGGTTGTGTTTATTTTTTATTTTAATTCATTTATTTTTCCTCACACTAATGCATTAGCTGGGCCGCCTGCCTGCATGGAACGTACGTACATGCACAGTGATAATACACCGCTTACTGTGGACTATTATGATCCATTTAAACAGTAACATTTTCCTCCCAGGATTGCAACAGTTGCATGCTAATTAAAATTCTTCCAGCTGGCAAGTTGCACAGCTGTTATTTGTCCATCTGAAGATAAACAAAGGGTGTTCAAGCAGAACTTGTCAATGTGCAATAGCTTCAATTTAGCTTGTAAAGTGTGAGTGCTCCCACTTTAAGCAGCATTTAATTCCAGATGTCGAAAGAAGCTTGTCTTTAGACTTTACACAGTTGGCCTGGCTAAAATCTGATTAGTTCCACTGGCTGGACAGTGTAGCATCTGCATGTAGTGGTGTACTGGTAAGAGAATATGTAAAGTCAGCTTTTATCTGCTAGGCTTTGCTATCTGCCTTTCGTTAGAACAGTTTCTACTGTGATCGTGTGACCTTAGACTTACCAGAGCAGCAGCCGTTTGTGTGGATGTTCCGCTAAAAGGAACAGGTCATCAGATTTATAAAATTTTCCACATAACCCAGAGGTACTATGCAAACACCTTGAGCTACCCTTCATTTCTTCATATTTTCCTTTGAATCACCTTGTTCTACCAGAGCAGCAGCCGTTTGTGTGGATGTTCCGCTAAAAGGAACAGGTCATCAGATTTATAAAATTTTCCACATAACCCAGAGGTACTATGCAAACACCTTGAGCTACCCTTCATTTCTTCATATTTTCCTTTGAATCACCTTGTAGGTACAAAAATACTATTTTCTGCCAGCCAGACTGCCTCTCTTTGGCATGCTGAGTAGATGAAAAGAAAAAAATACGAACAAATATTTTACTGGGCCTGAAGATACAAGGTACCTAGAAAAAGGAATTCCATCAGCATTCAGCACCACTAGTATACTGATCACCACCTGATCATCTGGAATCATCTACACCTATTTGTTCACTGGTTCAGGGCTTAAGTTAGACATGCTTTGTTATGCCTGAATGATTCATACTTAGGTCACAGTGTGACTTCAAAAACAAAACCCATTCCACAGAAATAGGTCAGGTTCATGGACTGGACAGATAATGAGAGTCTGAAAGTCCTTTACAGTATTTTTTACAGTGTTGTTGCTGATCTATCAAGACATGCTCGTAGTCCCAACTAGGCATCTTTGGTTCACCTTGGACAATGAGTCTAAAGTTGCTACAAAAACAAAAATATATATCACCGTATTTCAAACCACTCTTCATTGAGGCCAAACAGGCTTGGATTTGCTTAAGATTGGTTGGTGATTGCATTAGCAACTACAAAGCAAATACAGTAAGTTGTCAGATTTAATTTAGAATGATGTGCTAGCTCAGTGCAACTCAAAATTTCATTTTTAAATTTTCTGGTCTTTTAAGGTAAATTACTGTCATTTCCCATTGTAATTAATCACATTGTATGCTACAGTACCCACAGATTATGGTTACGCTGAAATGTAGAGAGTAGAAATTAGAGAATATTCATTTATAGGAGATTAGATTTACAAAATGTCTGTATAATAATCATACAAAGTCAGTGGTTTGATATGAAAAGCTTACAGTGCTGGCTATAGGCATTTAATGACAGGAAAGTTATTAAAAGCTATCAAACACTAAAAAATACACATTTTTTAATACAGTGTATTAATTAATCAAGGACTATTATATTTTTAATTAATCACTATTTTGCCATCATCACTATTGCGTATAAACGCTAAAAGACTCACAGAGGTTCACTGGTGATTTTGAACTGTAAATTAAAAGTCTGTGTTTATGCTGTGGTTCCTATAAACACCTGTTTCTACATGGCCCCATTTAACATCAGAACACTGAATGATGTATATTTTGGAAAATCAGTGGAATGCCTTTTAAGTTAATCTAGACAAGAAAATCAGCTTTAAACATGTAAAAGGAACACTTTCATTTTATTGAGAGAAAGGGGTGTTCTTTTACAGTCTTCCAGCACAGCCCAATTTCATATTGAGATGCATATGAACTGGCACGGCATGCTTCAGTGTTTGCCAGAATAAAACAGTGATGAAAGGGTGCGGTGCTCGTTTCTTAATGGACTGACCTGAAAAGCTTGTGCTCTTTTCTTTCAGAGGAGTTTGGCTCTGTCTCTTCAACACCTGACTCCACCCCTCCCTGTACAGATGGTAAGAAGTGCTTTATTTGTATTTAAATTGAACAAAATACAGTACAGGGGGTCCTCGAGTCACAACACAGCTCCGTTCCTGATGTGACCTGAAGGGATGTGAACTGAATTTTGGTGTAAGTCGAAACACACCCTATTCTAACCTTACCGATCCAAACACAGTAAAGTAATAAAAATACAACTAAGCCACAGAAAAAGGAAAACTCCCTCACTCTTACGCAGCATTACTTTGTAATCCTCCGCCATTTGCAAGCAAACAAGTTCACCCAAGTAGTCCCTAAGAACAAGGCTAGCGGTGTAAGTTGAGCTGGAGTGGGAGTGAGCCCCGTAAACATGAAATGTGGTATTTCGAGATTGTTGTAATTGAGGACCCCTTGTACTATGCAAAAGTCTTGAGAAAATTATAACTAAAAGATTTTGATGAAAGGGTAGTAGTCTAAAATTAGGGTTAAAGGACTAGTAGTAGAATAAATACAAATATTAATAGTAAGTAATAGTAATAGTAAGTAAATACAGTATGTATTGGTTTTATGAATGGCAAAATGTCCGCTTAACCATTTCCAGACCCTTTTTGTCATGGAAGCCATGTCAAAAGAGATTCATTCAAAAAATAGATCATGCGCGTGTGCAGCGCTTTAAGTAGTCCATCTAGAACACACTCCGTTCTTCAAGCCAGCGCATGTCGCAATAAGAAATTTATACTCAAATATTTGGCTGTTCAGGACAGGGGGGTCATAAGGGGTACTGCCACCTATGCCTGAAGCCCCCTCCTCTCCTGGCAGCACCGAGCCTGGAGACCTCAGTAGCCTACTCCACCGCACCCGGAACGCGCATCCTTGCCAGCCCGACCTCGCTACAGCACAACACACACACTGTCACCACGCCGTTGTAGCGAGGAACTGGTAAAATGATTAAATATGTCTGGACTATATTCCATCATTGAGACCATATTAATTACGTGCCATTATTTGACTTGCATACACAGCTGATTTCTAAAGACTGCTGCTCAGTGGCGGCCACTAGCGTCTTGACGTGAAACTACGCTAAGAGGCGCTAAAGAGTGGTCCTGACCAACCTTACAAACGTGGAACGTACATAAGATATACGTAGTGTACGAACGCTTTGAGAACCAGCCCATAAAGTTAAGAGAGAGGTTAAGATGAAATTAAGACCTACTTAGCGATAAGAAGCATTAAAGGAACCGGGCCCAGTTGATTAACTCCATGCTTTTTGTTTAAGGTGGTAATGAGGAGTCAGACTTTCCGGAGCTGATTACAGCTCGTGAGTGGTCTGAAGATGATGAAGGCCCTGAGGATGATGATGGAGGCCTAAGTAGCCCATCCATATGGGGGACCCCACGGCAGAACTCCTTTGAGCTCACTTTCTCCTACATTGCCTTCTCGGAGGGTGAGGGGTCGTCACGCAGGGACTCTGGCCGGCGCAGGGCAGCGGGCAGGGGTAGACAGGGCTCCCTGCAGCGAGTGGACACTCTGGAAACCCTCTTACCTCTAGACTCCCCCACTGTTGAATGGGACCCTCATGCCTTCTTGAGTGGGGAAGAGGAGATGGAGATGGACCTGAGCAGGGAGCCTCCGGACCCGACCGAGAGCATCAATAGAACTGTAGAACCCTTCGTACCAGAAACGGAGGACACTACAGATGAAGATACAGGGACAACAGAAAAAGTGGAAGAAATCTCAGGCAGCCAGACACACTGCATTACAGAGAGTTTTCAAAGTAAGACAACACACTCTTCCATAAGGCCCACATACATACACAACTTTCACATGAGTTTCATAGTAGTTGCTGAATATTTTGTAGCAGAAGGTGGATAACAAGCTGTAAGGTTACTAAGTGAATAATAAGTCTTGATTATGGCTTTTTAAACCATGGGACCTTGTCAGGATCACTTTCCTCAGTCCTGTAACCAGTGCTGGGTTTATGCAAGTTACATTTTGGAGGTAATATAATCCTGAGCACTTTTCTTGTACTATTTTGTTTAAGGTCAGCACAGCACATTGCAAAAAATATACAAACCTGAGAAAATTATAATCACTGTTATGTTAGTGTTAAATTAGTTTCAAAACACTATAAAAAAAACCCCACCGCTAATACACTTCCTGTGGGTTTCCGACAGGTTCTCCAGTTTCCACCCACAGCTAGGCTGATAGGAATTGCCAAACTGACCCAGAGTGTGTTTACCTATGTATCAGTCTTGGGACTGTCCAGGGTGTTTCTCTGCCTTTTGCTCTGGGACCACTGGGATAGACCATAACACACTGAACACACTGAACGCACTGAACAGCAATAAAATAAAACTATATAGTGTTGATTGAGAATAATGTGACCTGTATTGTACAGCTGTGCATGTGGGTGAGTGATATTTTATGATTGTGCCATGGTATGATTCACACTCATGACAGAGCAGGACAAACAATGACATCATGAGCTGACACAGGAGCTTCTTTATGCTCTTACTCATTCACCACATTTTAGACAGATCTCATGTGAATAGAATGATTTAGAATGATTTGACTGATACAAAGACATGCTTTCTATCAAACTACATGAACAGATATCCACTGATAATTGACTGCAGATACAATGCATGGTGTGAAAGGACACTAATGTAGGTTTATGAAGCCCTTGTCTTGCCTTGAAAAAAGACTACAGATACAGTACATGATGTAAAAGGACATTATACGGGCTTGTAAAATTGTGAGGCATTAGTTTTGTACTGCTCCACATTAAGATACAGTAGTGTAAAATACCGGAACTGTAGTAACTCTAGTGTGTGTTATTTGCACAGCTCAACATCTTCATGGGTTGGAGCCCCCCATCACCATGGAAACCACGGATACATCACAGACTGAGGACACGCCAAACCCCACACCTCCTCCAATTGGACATAACACTCAGGAAGAGCTGACTAGAGAACAGTGGATTTCTACTCTTGACATATCAGAGGGGCCAACGATACATATCCATGTAGCAGGTTAGGCTTTTTTCTTAACATGCAGCACTGTGCAAAAGTCTTTAGCCACCCCTCATTTCTTCATATTTTGCTTCGAAAACACCAAAACAGTGCCCGAAGGAGCTTCCTGAAGGACTTTCAAAGATACATTTTCAGTCCACTCGCTGAGCCTGACCAGTTCAAGAAGAGGGTTTTATGCTTGTTAAGACCTATGTATGAATCATTTATATATATCTATATAAAACAAAGCAAATCTAACTTAATCTAACCAGATTATCAGGCAGTGATCAGTATACTGGTGGTGCCAAATGCTGAGTGGTTGGAACTCCTTTATCTAGGCACTATGTATCAGCAAAACAATTTTTCTTTTATGATAATCAACTCAGTATGACAAAGATAAGAGAGTTTGACAGAAAAAAATGATCCAAGGCGCCACCAAGGCGATTCAATGCAAGATGTGAAGAAATGAAGGGTACTTTGTTGTAGGGATGAGCCGGATACTCGGCTGAAACGAGTATCCGGTACGGATAAAGCACTTTTGACGAGTACGAGTATGA
>JBBKCR010174109.1:0-15014 GCA_037577295.1 Ladigesia roloffi | reverse complement strand
TGACTACCAGACTGCTACGGCTAAAGCTAATAATCTGCATTTGTGTTCTGCTAAGGAAACAAAGTCACCTTCGACTTTGATGCCCTGGGGGTAAGCAAATAAACATCAAATTTTAATTTTGGGGTAAACTATCCCTTTAATCTGGTTTCTCCTTTGATGTCCTTGAGCACTCTATATAAGTTCGGTATTTACGTTTGTGAGATTCTCCAGGCAGCTCCACTGTAGTTCATAGGATAACTTTATTCTCATGCATTCTTAAACCAGCATTAAAGTCCATATGACCATGTGCAACTTCCTAAGACTAACTGAATGGGCGTCTATGTTCACTCAGGCTGTTCTGAGAAGGCCATATATAGTATTCATTGTAGAGTAATCAGATGATTGAGGGTGGGAGAGAGAGATAGATAGAGTGCTCTTTCTGTGTCTTGTTTACTCCCATTAGACAAACCACAGCTGGAGACTGCACACTCTGCCAGCACGTCTTCAGCATGTGATTCTCCCCAAGACAAGAGAAAGAGGCAAAGAAAAAGGGCGAGCAGGAGAGGGGGGATGGCGAAACAAGAAAAACACTACTTGAGGGAAATAGAGACCTTTACTGTGGAGGGGATCAGATAGAGATGGCACCATGTTTTGATACTGCTATGATAGAGAGTGCCATAAGCAATTCTGTGATATTTTAAGCTGGATTTATTTATTGCAAATGATCAGACTTCTTTATGTTTTTATATTTTTACTACAATACTTAGTATGAGAGTGGTTCTCTAACATTAGGTTAATGCATAAAAGCAGTGAAGCCTAGCAGTCCTGCCTTCAGCTGTTTCTCAGTGGTATAAATATCAAAAGGGTCTCTCATTCTTAAGATGAACCTCAAGCCAGGGCCTTGCGTTAGTTTAGATTTTGAAAAATCTGGTGAACTGGTGCCCAGGACATCATAATGAAAACAGTGTGTCTGGTGATAGTCGACCACAGAAGAGTAAAAGAGTAGGGCTGTTGTGATTGCTTGATTAAACTTAAAATCTTAAATACAAATAAAATTTACATTCTTAATGATTTGCCAATGCCGCCTTTCTTTTTTTGTGCATTATGGTAATAGTACGCTCTAGTGCTAATCTTAGAATGCACACCCATTTTTAAAGAATTGTATTTTGTTAGTTCTATATAAATTTTAGGATTTTTTCTCATGGATGTGTGATTATTGTTTACTTGTTGTTTGGCCTATTTTCTTTGTTTGGCCTTAAAAAAAAATCTTACTTGATTTATTGATAATAAAGAAATTATTCAATCATACATGTTGCTAACAAAAAATGGAAGCTAGTAGCCACCGGTTAGCAATATATCCTTTGAATAATTCTATTGGCTTTCAGCTAGCATTAGCATTCATGAACTATTTCTTTACTGCCTAGATAACTTATAACAAGGCATCCATTAGGTTACTAATACATTTCTTGGATTACTGGATTACTAAAACTGCAATGCTCTGGCCATCTTTCAAATGTGTTTCTTCATCTTTCGCTTTATGACTGCTGCATCTCTGAATGATGGATGGCAGGATGGATTGAGAAATAGATGGATGGATTTAGGGATGGATGGATGGATGGATGGATGAACTGATTGATGGATAAATGGATGGATGGATGAATTGATTGATGGATAAATTGATGGATTAATTGATTGATTACCTGTATAATCAAAGATTGTTAATATAATGGTAATCAACACTTTCTGCAACCGTTTAAGTGCCTTCATTTCATTTTATAATATCAAAAATACATATGAATATTCATGAACCTGAATTCATGAATTCATTGCCTTTTTTGTCAGAATGATTCCAATATAATGGACTGCTCAGGTTTGCAAGCTGCCGTTGTCCATGTGTGTAGTTGGATGTGGGTGGCTGTTTAGAGATTGAGTGAGATGTCTGGAGTCTAATTATGGCCCTTGCCACCACACACCAAACCCTCATTAGGCTGCATGCCCAGTAGTTTTGTAAATGAACGACTCGCCCAGCTGGTAAAGGTCTTCATCCCATGATTGTGTACCAGGCAGTGCTTTCTCAGCTGTCTCTGGCTCTGCTTTAATAGAATGGGGCTGACCTTTCTGGACTCTCTGAACGGTAACCTTTATTATTAATAGCACATTGTTTTCATATGAAAATATAAACGATGCAGTAGGTTACAGTCCCAGAAAACGGGGCTTGTAACACTGGAATTAACCAACTTTGTACAAAAACTTGAAGTTCCATGAGTTCCACTGATTCCTTGAGTTGGTGCCACCAGAAGGACAGAAAAAAATATTGATGTAATATTTTAATATGGAGGAACCTTACAGTCAGCCAACCAGTTTTATTACAAGAAATGCGACACTAGCCAGTTCCCAGAAGAGCATTGTAACATTTATGTTTTAGATCTCAGCGGGTTTCTTTAACAAAGGTAAAAGGCTGTAAAACAAGGTACTGAGAATTTCCCTTCCTTTATTGGCAACTGGTGGTGCTTGCATTCTGAGAACCTCTAAGGGAGTATATCAATTGTTCCTCACTGATGGGGATTCATTAAACCTGCAGTACTGGAGCATTGTTATTGAATATTAAATTTTAAATACAAATTGTTGATTTAAAAACGTTTAAATTGTTGACTTTTTGCTCTTATTCACCTTTTATTGTGTTCATGGCACAAACAGTAGGGCTAACAAGTATTCAGTCTTTTTGGATTTTGTTAATTAATATACTTCCAGTGCATATGCTTACTTCGCATAATTTCTTATGCCATTGTACATGTGTTTCAAAGATTGAAAAGGCATAAAAAACAATATTAATGTATTTTGATGTCCTGCCAAAATATATAATCATACAGGGTACACTGGGTTGTATTAGAGGAAGCAATGCTTTTGGCTGGGATGAGCTTTTTAAAACAATGTCTTCTCATGTGGTGAAACAATATATGATCCCAGGAACATCATAACCACAGTGAAGTATGGTGGTGGGAGCATCCTGAAATGGGACTGCAAATATTATAGAATTTTTAAAGAATCTCGGACAACCACACAGTAATAAATCCATTAAGATGTTCCATTGTTTACAGCTGACACAACGCTTGGTACATACTTTGGTCATAATATACATTTCAGAACTTTATAAAACATATAATGATCAAGCCCACAGCCCAGTTCCTGCAGTGCCTAAATATTTTATAATACAATTGCATGCATTTGTCCACAGCAGGGAAAAAGAAGTCTAAATTCCAGACATTCAAGAACTTCTTTGCGAAGAAGAAGAGGAAGGAGGCTTCAGCTCCGGTGGGGGAGAGTGGGTTGAAGTCCAGTCAGTCCAGCGATGATGTTAATACTCCTGACGTAACCCCCATCCACACTGACAAAGACTGTGACTCTGGGTAGGAGGATGACTTTTTAATGCATTTTCTCTTTACTGTTTTATTCATCAAATGTCTTTGGTGATAAGTAACATGTTCATGGGCCTTTAAGTGTTGTTGGCTGTGCTATCAGGTTTGGAACCATAAGTGCCTTAAAATAATGGTGGTCAGTTATCAGTTAGCTGCATAATATTTGTTAGCAGAGGCTGGTGCATAGGGGCAGGGAGGTTAAAATTTATTTTGTGTTGATAGGGATAAAGACGTGTTATTTTTGTTAATGTGTCAGGCAGAGACATCATTATATTGTAGTAACAGATTCTGACGATTCTGCCATTTTAATCCTTAAGTACGTGGCATCTTAAGTATGTGGCATCTTATTTTTATACTTTTGTTCAGCACTTTGGAAACTGTCTTAGTTGTTAAAATGTACTATATAAATAAAGTTGGATTGGATTGGATTGGATAGTGTGCTACAGACAACAATTTTGTTAATGGTGGTTAGGGTTAGTAAGATTCACCTATCAGTAAGCATTAGAATGATCGAAATGACTGGAAAATAGATCTAAGTCTATTTAGTCTCAGACTCCTGAGGCCAATAAAGCCCCTGTTTGGATTCAGGATGTTTATCTAACGTCCCTCATTACATTCCATTTATCTGACTTTAAACATCATACTGCGGAAGGAGCTCAATTAATTTAAACAATACAAAAACAATAAACTGCACTCCTTTGTCCTGTAATTGGATGGTGTTACAATAAACAAAGGGTCTCTATTGCCTACTGAGAGCTACAACACAGGGCAGCCAGTCAGAACAAGGAGTTTTACATGCTTTAATTAAGGCATGGTTTTGAGACTTAATTATAGCATACAGTGCAAAAAAATGTTGTAGACCTAATATAAGAGATATTTTCTGTTCATTCAATTGTTTCATTTCATTCACAACATATAGACAGATAACCATGCAAAGTATAGTGGGTTCCGTTAGCAACAAATTTGAAGTCTTTTAAGCATCCTCTGGGCTAAATTCTTAATAACAGCATGAGCCAGTTCCCGGGGTTTATCAGTGCATGCATCAGTCCAGGTCTTCACACTGCTGGACCTCTGTAGAGTCGAGTCAGCGGCACTGCCACTGTGGAGAGTACTCCAACTCCATGTAAGGCACATTTTTGTGCTGAGTTCAGATGTGCAGCAGGGAATTAGCCAACACTGGCCTGCTGGCATGATCAGCTGTATAATAAACACACTGTTTTCTGTGGGAGAGAGCCAGAGCGCAGTGCTTTGCAATCCGAGGAAACCACTCTGGACTTGGGAGGTGGCGGGGAGGAGATGAGGCCAAATATGTGTTAGACCAAAAGTCATGGATTGTGCAAACGCAAAGTGTGACATTTATAAAGTATATTTACCCTTTTTCGTCAGTGGAGGATCAAACTAATCTCTGAAAATGGCACTGTTATATTTTGAAATGCCTTTTCCATAAGCATTCCATTACGACGATGGATACTATACTGGATTCTATTATGCTTGTTTACATTTATCTCCCTATTGCTGGTCTTGAAAGCATGGGAACAAAACTGCATGTTTACTTGTATGGGTAAAACAGAAGTCCCATAAAAATGAAATATCAATGGCTATTTTTGGTATGTAAACAAACCCAGTTGTCATAAGTGGTGGATATCAGAGGAAGAACATGTGAGAAACCTGTAGGGAGCTTTTAACTCTTTATTTACCACAGTATCACCTTATTTGTCTAAATGTCCCTTAAATTATCCACCTCTCTTTAACAGGTCAAAGATCAACATGGGGAACAAGGCTTTGTCACATGACAGTGTCTTCACCTCTGAGTCACCCTCTTCCGAGACCAATGAAGCTCTCAGAAGCTCACAGGACAGCATACACGGGAAAGTAAAATCTCTACAGGTATTGTACAACTGCATGAATAATACAGTCATGTGCAAGAGTTTGGGCAACCTAGTCAAATTTCACATTTTGGTCACTGAAAAGTAGTACACATTCTCTAAAGAGACCCCACTCCTCCAGATGTTAAGGGTTATTTATGTTTAATTAATGTCTACTTGCTGATTTTAACATAAAATGTAACCAATGCAGTAGTAGTTGTTATATTTTATGTTTTTTATGGTAATATTTTATTGTTTATTATGTTTTGCCACTTTGTAAAATTGGGAATATTCAACTTCTTCCAATAATGGCTGGATTGCTAACTATTTGTAAAAGTATTTTTCCACCTAAGAGATTTAATTGTTTATCTGTAAACTGTTACATCACTGAGCACTATCTTAGCTAAGCCTGGTTTAAGTACCCATTGACAGAATGACAGAATGGGCTCAGATGTGTCCAGGGTGTGTTTTTCCCTTGCATCTCTCTCCACCTTAATGAGTATTAGACTTGGCACTCCAATGGGCCTTGGTATAAAATTAGCAAGCCTGTACATAAGCCTCTAGACACAGACTTGATGTGTTGGATTTTGACATCTTGCATCCAGTCCTATTCAGACAGAGGAGAGAGTATTCAAGGTGACTAGTCAGAAAGGGAACAGGATGAAACTGGAAGAATAAATACATTTGTCAGTGTGATTTGTGTTCTGCAGGTGTTTGAGTTTCTTTATTCTTTTTCGTGTAGTCTATATCATGATTTATATACCTGACGGCCATTCTGCCCTACTTAAACTAATGCCTCAGTCTCCACAGTGTCGGTTTTCACGGACTAAATGTGACTGTAGAGTGTCAGCCCAATTTAGCTTGAAAAGTGTAACAGTGATAGTTACTGTACAGTTAGAATATTTATTACATAGCAGGAATATTTAAGCATTTAACCCATTTAAGTGTATTAGTTCATTTTACAATTGCAATTCAAAAAACGCCCAAATCTTACAGATTTTGTAGTTTATGGTAAAATGCGGGCAAAGGTTTTTGCACACCAGTTGTTTTTAATGTTTATCAGTTTATTTAATAAGCTGTAGATTTTTATTCTTGTTAATCATCAGAAAGTTGTTGAGTGAATAACTGCAAGTGAAACTATATCAACTAAAGCAAGTTACCTTTATAAATCTCACGTGTAACAGTGCCTGAAATCCTATTAACTGGTTGAGTGGTGATGTCGTGATCATGTTCTAGGCTATCCTTTAACACTGAAATCATTCGTTAACTGTTTGTAGGACTAAAATAGTGAAGATGCTGTATATGTATTCGCTACCAAATAATATTGTGTGTATTATAGTAAATAATAAGTGAGTAACATGCAAATGTAGAAAGTCTCCAAACCTTTCACTGGTAGTGTATGTACATTAGAGAGATCAGTGACTAAATATTACAAATGGGGGTGATCAAATATTTATTTATACATGGAAGGCTGATGCTGTAAACTCAACCCAAATAATGATGGTCCTCATTGGGTAAATCCAATTGTCTTTGCAGCTGCAGCTGAAGCAAGCTATCAGGATGGGCTCTCCTTCGACCGCGGCCTCCACGAGGAAGGGCGAGGATACGGGCGCTCTGTCGGAAGACGACGGCCTGCCCTGCAGCCCTCCGGAGTACTCCACCCTCCACACTGTTCTGGCCACATCCTCTCAGAGGGTACGGCTTCCTTCTAACACAGCTGCACTCTGTCATGTCTGTTTTTAAAGCTGATATTAGAGATTATAAAAGGGAAATCCTATCAATTCTTTGATTAATCCTCAAAAATATAATATATTCAGTCGCGCACACCCAACATTGATCTTCTACTAATGTAAAAAAATCAGCCTTATCAATGAAAAATCCCATGTTTTGGTATTCGTCATTATCATATCAGTAGCCTTTTTGATATGTAGGACCAGTGTTGGGAGTAACGTGTTACAAAAGTAACTAATGACTGTACTGCATTGCTTTTTGCTGTAACGCAGTAAGGCAATACAGAAAAAATCTGTAAGATTTTACTCGGTACAAATGTCAGTAACGAGCGTTACAATAATTTTTAACACTGAATGAAGTGAATTGGATGGGAAGGACACAGTTATGCCGTAAACTATTGTTTATTATTACCGAACTGGTCACTGTCGGCTGTAACCACGCTGCAGTAAAACAGAAATAACAGAACAGTAACAGCCCAACAAGCGAGATGCACTCAAGCTTCTCTCATTCTTGCACATCCCCTCTCAGCCACACACACACACACACATACGTCTCTCATACTCGCTCTCCCCCTTCTCAGACACACACACGCACGCTCTCATTCCGTCACACGGAGACCCCACCCCCAAAATGCGCATCCCCTCTCTAAAACGTTTTAAAAAAAGAAGTCTAAACAACATCACTGCAGTACAATTTTACCAAAATCACAGGGAGATCAGCAAAGGAGAAAGTATTTTCACTTCTTGTATTCAGACAGAGCAGAGAGATGAGTGAACCTGCAACTGATGGAACGACAGTAAGTCCTGTTTTTAACCATGAGCCGCTCAGTCAGATACCTCATCACTTTCCACTGGCTGTGGAATGAGCTCGTTGAGCGTCATGAGCTACATTTTCATTGCCCAATCCTCTTTTCCATTTATTTTGGTGAGAGTAACTTAAAAGTAATGCAATAGTAGTGTAATGCTTTACATTTTAAATACAGTAAGATTGTAATGTAACGAATTACTTTGAAATGACAGTAACAAGTAACAAGTGCATTACAGATTTGAAGTAGGACTGTGTAGGACTGACCAGAGTTCCTATTGTTTGATTGGTTGAGGCCGAGCATATTTTGTAGCCTTGGGCTGTCTTTAATGGACACCCAGAGCTCCACATGACCAGCGTGTTAGGCGTCAGGGCTCGGGCATGTGAGTGTGAGTGTGTGATAGTATCTGACATCATGAGGCCTGAGTGCAGAGGCAGGAAGCTCCCCGCTGTGTTGTCTAAATGGATTAAGCTTGCCGCTTGTCCTCCCTCAGCTTTGGGCTCTGCACCCTGTACCTGTCTGCTCTCTCCATTCATGTCCCGTCCTCGGACACAGTGTCCCTGCCTGCCCTGCGCGGCTCACACGCGAGCCACAAAAACACGAGAGCTCTCCAATAATCCACATGAAAGGACACTGTACTGTTGCTACACCGAGATCAGGTGTGTTGACCAGAGAACAGCCACCTAACAGCCAGGTCCTGTCTTGTCCAGTAACACTCGAGCATCATCGTTATCGCAGGATTTTCACAAATCTCTGCTTTTATTCAGTGTAGATGCATGTATACTAATGCAGAGAAGCTCTATGTTCCAGATCCATTCGGTTCTAAGACTAAGTTAACCCTTTAAACAGTGCTAGACAACAATTCCTCATAACTAGATATGTCTCATTTGTTAACATGCGCCTGCAAAGAATAAAATGCCGACCAATGCAGAGAAGCTCCACAGTCCTGAATCATTCTGCTCTAAGACTGACTAGCCCTTGAAACAGCATGGATACGTAAGACCAATTCCTATATGCGTGTTACGTAAAATGTGCATAGTGGCTATTGAGTAATCCATCTTAAGGCAAATGACCGAATAATAAACATACAGTTTAAGGGCTCAATTGATCATACCCTCCTAAAATGACAAAAACTGAAATACTAGTTAATTTGACACAGAAGTGTGTGGAGCAGGAGCAGCTTAAATAATTAGAATTTCAATGCTTTGTCTCCGCAGTCATCTGGTGTGGGCCAGAGAACCAGCTCCCTCAGCCTGGAGGGAACAGACAGCGATGATGACCAGGTAACACACTCTTCTTCACACACATCCTCCACTTTAATGCCTTACACTCTAAAAATCAAAGGTTCCTGAATGGCTCTCATAGTCTAGGTGGGGCTGTTACTGGTATAGAAACTTCACATGCAGAAGAAGGACAAAAATACTGAATATTCCTGTGCTTCCATGAGGAAAACAGATTAGATTAGATCTCAAGATTCAAGATTTTTATGTGTCCCATGCACAGTCATACAGGTATAACACGCAGTGTTGTGAACCACTCCTTTAGACTGTGCAGAATTATATTGGGAAAAATTAAATTAAGAATAAAATCTAGAATTTAGACACTAAAATAATAAGAAATAAAATCTGGACTTAAAAACTAAGAAATAAGTACGAGTATGCATCTGCTTAATATAAGCACAACTGAAAAAGTTTAAAATCTAAGTTTAAAATCTAACAGTTTCCTTGTCATATGCCTGTTAACACAGAGTCCGCATTTGAGTCAAATGTGTTGGACAAAGATAAAAGAAGTCACGTAGCATTTATGAGCAACAGACATTTAGCGTAAAGTGATTTAAAACCTATAAATATAAACACTAAGATAAGCTTAGTCAGTTTTCCTTAAAGTAAAAAACCTGTTGTTTCTTTTCTAGACTTTCAGACAAATTTTTTTATAAATTAGTTGCACTGGGGTTTAAGGAAAGTTTTTGTACACTGAAGTAAAGTGCATTTAGTAGTGCAGTCTATAACAATGGTGCATATATTGCATATGTACTGAAGTAAACAAGTGTGTAAACCATGCAGAACAGATGTCATGGTTGATGGTGTGAATTCTGCAGTACAGGCATAATAAGAAACAGCACAGACTAAATAATATAAGTGATGAGATGTGTTTGCTCACTCTGTCTGCACTGAACTGACCACAGAGGTCTGTGGTGAATGGATAAACAGAGCAATATGGACTTTAAATTTACAACATTTGCAAATGATGTACATCTGCCCTCTGTAGTCCTGACAGTAGTAAGCCTAGCCTTAGAGTTAATACCTGTTTGAAGACAAAGACCTGAGAAAATGTTAGTCCTCGATCCACGGACCTGTCCGATCACACACACAGATGACAGTTTGTTAGTGACGTTTATGTTAGTTAAGTTAGTGTATGATTAGAATATGTAGATGTAATGCTATTTGCTCAGTAAAGAGGGCGCTGTTTGAAGACAGTGGTGGTTTGAGCAGTTCTGACTGTCAGGGGAAATTTGTTACATCACTTCAGTGTCAAAGCTGATACTTCTTGATGTTTGAGCTGAGGAATATGATGGCCTGACTGTTCTTGAGTCTTGGAATCCATGCCAGACAGTAACAAGGAGAACAGTTGGCATGCTGGATGGCTATGGTCCTTAATAATATTTATCTTAATTATACTGGTCCAGCATTTTAAGCCCTAGTTTAAGCCCTCTGTTGCTTATCCTGGACCATGCTCTGTTCATTAATAATGATAAGGTCATTTGTCACACCAGAGCGTACCATGCAGTGAGAACAGTATGTAATTATTGTCTGTGTTTAACCCATTCTCCTGAGGGAAGCATTGGGCTGCCAGCGAAACAGTGTGTGTGGTACCTCAGTAATGCACCAGGTAGTCCTGGGATTCAAACCCATGACATTACGATAGCAGGGGCCCCAAAATCTTTTCAGAGTTGGGTTGGAACACACAACATTGCCACATTGCTGCGCAGTGTGTTTACCAGTGGTGCGTTAATGGTCAACTGGTTAATAATAATAATAATAATTATTATTATTATTATTATAATAATAACAATAATAATAATAATATTAATAATATTAATAATAATATGTTGAATTTTTATAGTGCCTTTCTCAAACCCAAAGTTGCTTCACAGTGTAACAACAAAAGAAGAATGCATATAATCTCACAACATGTATACTTTACAACAACAAGACAGTGAGGTCCATAATTTGGGTGCAGCATCACTGAAGGCGCTCGCTCTCATAGAGGACAGACTGGATTTGGATTTTGAAAGTAAACCAGACTCCGTTAACCTTAAGGTGCCGGTCATGTATTAAAAGGGAGAGAGGATACGAAGGGCTCTAAAAGTGTTTGGAATAATTGAAGACCGTATACAGAAGGATGCAGGTTGCCAGTGAAGACGATACAAGGACAGGAGTGATGTGGGTGTTACAGTTAGCGTTAGGTGGGGAGTAGCGTTAGGTAGTCTGCTTAGCTTTGAATGTGTTGTAAACAAACAAGTGTGTTACCTGGGAAACCAAACAGAAAGACATTGCGGTAATCTAAGCCAATTCTTTAAATATTCATAAGTGGTTCTTCCCTGACTTTCTCCAGGAAGCCTTTTTATTACCTTTAGTGACATTCATGCACATTCCTTTTATGGACAACAGTTAGCGCTTTAGTTTAAACAGTTTAAGCTCAGTAGATGAGATCATTTGCCTAAGAAAGTCTGCAACTCCACTTTAAAACAAAACTTTTTAAAATCAAATCCTTGGCTTCATTCTTAAAGCCTTTCTTAACCTTCTGCTCATGAGCTGGTCATACTCAGCACAGGCCCACAATGTTTGTGTGGTTTTGTGTACCACCAACCGTCATCATTCATTTTCCATGACCATTTTCTGACCTCTGTTTATCCCTTAGGACTAAAGAGGCTGTTTTAGCTACTGTGCTTTAAAGGCTGATATATGAAAACATTCGGACTCGCTGGCCTGTATTATGCCTGTGTTCAAAAACCAGTTCTGTATTAAATGCACTCCAGCATGAGTGGGGGCAGCTACTTTAATCTGAATATAAATCATATGTGATTTTCTGACATCACAAAAATAAATTCATTCCAAATGGGCCATTTCCATATATGAACTGTATTTACAGGGGAAAGAGTATCATTTATTTTCTAACATATTATGGATGTACTACAGCAAACTATTCTATTTAATAATTGTTAGGAGAAATTATTCTCCTGTCATCTGGATATTTGGGTCATTTTTAATCCAAATGTAGTGCAGGGAGCAATAGTATCAACCAATGATATCGTGTTTCTTTTGACTATTCCCCAACTATCCAATAATGTCAGGGTATGGAGGGATAATGTACGATTTCTACTCATTTTCTTGACCTAAGACATTTAAATCCAGACACAAATATAAAATCTGCTGCATCAGAGGGCTTCCCATGAGAGACATGCCCACACACACAGTCACACACAGACACAGCACCTACAGAGCGGTGAACATTTCCAGACTCTCAATGATGCGACTAAACACTTTCACAGAGTGAGCTGTGTGTGAGGCTGGCTTGGGTACACAAATCACACTGACAAACAGTGTATGGAGTCCGAATAGAAGAATCCAGCCGTTTGGGGGCTGTTATTATGTGGTTAATGGCTGCAGCTCAGAGTGGGCAATTACAAGGCAGGGAAGAATGCTGGTGGGAGAGGAACCTGGCGAGAAAGTCGAGCATCGTAAACTCACAGGATGGAGCTTTTTAAAAGGGCAAGACTCACAGTGTTTGTGTGCCAGTCTGCATGGCAGGGTCTCGTTCTTTTGATATTATTAGTTTAGATCTATTTGAGCTTAAAATGGGCCACCCCCATTTCTAAACTCTACCCATCAGAATAATGCCTAACTTGATACCTTTAGTATATAACTGATAACTCGGGAAGTGAGCACTGGATGGGGATGTCTGTGATTGGTTTACCGTTTACCATTTGTTTAAAAACAGGCACAGCTTTTTCAATAGTAGATTAAACAGATTACTTAGTTTAAGTACCAGAATTTGTGATCATGTACTCTTAAATACTATTGTCTAATTTAACATTAAATTTTTCTGCAGAGTACGTTCAATTAAACATTTGGAATTAATGTTTAATTGAACATACTCAATTAAACTTTTCATTTATTAAAGTGGCAGCAATATTTGTTTTGTGTGCTTTGTTTGCTTGCATGTGCTGGTCTCATGTTCTCTTGGTAATATTAGTTTACAACAGTAGTGCTTTTTTGCCTAAGGGCTCCTTTGTGTGTAATAAGTGCCGCCCCATTCGTCCCATCACCCACCAGAGTATTGTTTATTTTGCTGGAGTTTCCACATGACATTACATATGGGAAATGGGAACTGGGTGATTGCTTGGTATGTATTTTACATTAATGTTTACCATCAATGGCTTGGTAGAAATACAAAAAAACGATGAACTTGGCAGAAATGTCGATACATTCAATTAATAAAATCACTATCAAAGTATAAAACTTCTAAAAATAAATAAATAGATTCCACTGCACCTGTGGCATACCCTGTTGGCTGAAGTCCCTGGTCTGTGAAGTACTACTTTAGGTAATATATTGTTCATTACTGTTAACTTAGTCATTCTAGCATTCAAATACATCCTCAAAACACATTAAATTAAGCTGCTTTTGGAAGGACATTTTAAAGGGCCGTCATCACCAAAAACCAACATGATCCATGCATGGAAGTGTTTAAACTTCACTGTTTTTCTGATTACAAAAAATCAATGTGTCCACATATCTGCCACCAGCGAGGGACGCCCGTGGTGCCGCTCACAGTGTTGGGATTTGAACACACAACCTGACCAGTAGGTCACAAGTTGCCCCAAATATGTTGTAAAGGTACAACAGTCACCAACATAACTAAAGGATAAATATAGGTTGGAATGTGGTCATTTAGAAATGAATTATTATGATTTTGGTAGCTAAGACCACAAACATAAGAAGAATCTAATAAAAATATAAAAATATTGAATAAAAAATTTGGAAGACAGGACATTTAAACCTCTTCTTTACAGACGTTTTTAGATTTACACTGAAAATGCTCTGAATATTATCAGTGGTATTCCAGCCAGCACAGCATCACCTGGTCAGCGTGTTGTAATCTTCTTTGGGATTCTCTCTCTCTAACCAGTTTTTGCAGAGTTGCTCAATTTAAATAAACACTTAATCGCAGATTTTTCCTGGTCACCAATCAATCAAATGAGAAGCTAAAATGCCTATTGTAGTGAAATGTGTAAATAGTATTGAGTGTTGCAGAAAGGTGTGTGTTGAAAGAATCAGTGCACATGAAGTATGTCAAATTATGCAGAGCTTTTGATTATCAGACCTCTGATTATGTGCTGTTTGTCAAACAAGCAAGTGGGGAATTCCTACAGCATCAGATTAGATTTTCTCTTCCAGCATGTGACTTTTCCTGGCTGCTGAGCAAACAGGCAAGCACACACACACACACGCACACACACACACACACACACACACACACACACTCACACTCACACTCACATTTAAAGAGATTCCAAAACAAACTCAGATCACTCACAAACACACACATGCACGCACACACATACACACTCACTCCGTTGCAGTGAGACCTTAAAATAGGTATCATGTGTTTTTGTATTTGAGCCTGCAGAGGGGACCGGAGCTTTAACAGCTGTTAACAGTTCTGGGTCAGTTTGAAAGTGCAGCACACTGAAATTGTTATTCAGAAAACAAGCACTTTCCATATCCACTGAGAACCTGGGGGCCATTTATCAGCTCCTTAAACCGTTTTACTGTTCTAACACAAGTCCAGGTCCTGAATCATTACTCTCACATGTAGTCAGTAGTGGCTCTCATTTCGATCCCTTTAAACTCATTTAGAGTGAGGCAGTACACAGACAGAGTGGCAGGCCAGTTAAACACGCACAGATACAGTCATATTAGAACACCCCCAATGAAGTGACAAGTGAAAAATCAAACACATCCTTTTAAAACAATTTTATTTAATTGTATATAATCTGAATAAACTTGTAACACGGAGTTCCAGATCAAATAAAACACTTTTAATGTTTTAGTTTTTCCCAATATGGAAAAATGTATGTGTGTCTATCTATCTATCTATCTATCTATCTATCTATCTATCTATCTATCTATCTATCTATCTATCTATCTATCT
>JBBKCR010174085.1:0-15016 GCA_037577295.1 Ladigesia roloffi | reverse complement strand
CTATATGACCCGTAAAAGGCCCCATCTTCTAGTCTACATAATTCACAGCAGAAATCCATTTTCAGTGGGAGAACCCCTCAGGGATAGAAGAAGCCAGGCTACCCCGTGGATTATTGGTGACCTCTAATATTTGTAATAGTTTGTATTGAGTCGGTCACTGTCCCCTTGTACACAATTGTTTGAATTTTACTGAAGATTGTTTCGTAGCCCTTTTAAAGCACGATTGTGCCATGTAAATAGCGTGAATGTGTTATCTTTTACCAAAGGACAGTATACAGCTTCAGTTCAAGTGCTTTTTTGAGGAAGAGAGATTCATTTTACCTTTATAACAAATACGTGGAAACTATGTTGCTACTGGGCTGTTATTACATCACAACACGACTGGGATCCCTGTGTTCTAGCTTGAAGAATGCATAACCTAACATTTGTGCAAACTGTAAGCCTTAAAGTTTAACTGTTATGAATACTATCTTTATTGAACTTGCTTGACCTGATCATTTGGATAGGTTTTATGACTGTCTTACATTATATAAAAATATCTGGCTTTGTTGGTAATCTTATTTTTGTGGTTATCTTTACATGTCAGCCAGTTTTATTTCTAAACGAAGTTGCTCTCAGCTAGTGGTGGAGCCAAATTTTAAACTTATTATTTTGACTGACAGGTATTGACACTACCTGTATGGATGGTCAGCACATTTTCACTATAATAATTGACATCAATACACCTGAGTTTTCTTTTGTGTGTAAAATTCAGCTGTACTAAAGTAATCAAATGAATGAAGATTATTTGATGTTTTGAAGCCCCCTTCCCCGTCTTCATGTGATGAACCTTGTGAGGCCTAAAGTCTAAGACCTTTCTCAGAGTGATACAGAATCTTATGAAACACAAAAAGACTGTGCATGAACTCTGGGAATACTAATCTGTAACAAAGTGTTTGTTGAGCTGTAAGATATCTATGTAACTGTGCTGTTATGCATCAAGGCCAAATTCACTGTCAGCGGTGGACAGTAACGTGATACAAATGAAGAGGTTTCAGAAGATGTAGCATTGTCTCAGAGCATAAGAGGTCGGGAAAAAAACTGCCTTTAATGTAACATCACCTGTTTGTCTTTGAAGCTTCATGGAATTGTACTTCCTAAAGGTGCCTTCTGCCAGCAGAAGAGTAAAGTCCTTTTTGGTAAAGCGGTTTTGTGCTGTCTGGTTTTTGGGTTTATTTTTTGTGATTAGAAATGTTAAAGTTTAATTAACAAAACTAAAAAACGATGTGCGCACACTAGGCTTGGGCGGTATCCACATTTTTATACTGTCATACCTCCTCCCTATTTTACCTCGGTAAAATTTTTTTTTGTTTTTTGGTAAAAATGAGATGCGCTGCACTCTAGAACACTGCAATTACAATACAATGAAGTTAGGGCAGTCTGCCTTCGTTTTGCCAAGCATCAAATAAAGATGCTGTTTGCCATGCTGAAGTTAGAGTGTTATTTCTATTCTTTGGACAAAAGTATTGGGACACAGCTGTTTTCCAGGGTTTAGGCTAGGCCTTTTACAGTGAAGGACAATCTAGAACGCTTCAGTATATCAAGACACTTCAGATAATACTATACTTCCAATCCAGTTTGGAGATGGCTCTTTTCTATTCCAGTATGACTGTGCCCCAGTGCATAATACAAGGACTGTAAAGACATGGCTGGATGAGTTAAGCGTGGAAGAACTTGCCTCACCCACACAGAGACCTGACCTGTACCCCATACCCACTGGAACAGAGACTGTGAAACAGGCCTTGTTGTCCAACATCAGTGCCAGAACTGATACATTCTCTACTGAATGAATGGGCACAAAACCCCACAGAAAATCTTGTGCAACGTTTTCAAGAAGAGTGGAAGCTGTTATAGCTGCAAAAGGGGAGACCAATATTAAAGTATGTGTATTTAAATGCAATGCAAAGTCCCTGCTAGTGTAATGGTCTCAATACTTTTGTCCATATGGTGTATTTTATTGACTTCAGCATGGCAAAATAAGAGGAAAAAGTTAGACACAATTGTCTGGAAAATTGAAAACGTATAGTTGACTGTTTGCCACACGATTTCTTTAACACACGTTATGATTAAAGACAAACTTTTCTCCCATTAAATATTTTCTCTGAAGGTAGGAGGTCTTGTAGCAACAGTCACAACAACATGCATGAGGCACTTCACTGCAGTTGTAGTCCAAAATCACATTTACCCACAATAGCTCCTCTCTTGCACTATTATCTGCTGCTGCGGTTTTTAAGATGAGACACTGCAGCTGAACAGGACAAATATAGGCTCTGGAGATACAATTAGCCTATAATGCTCTGCTGGGATGGTCTTTGTATGTTAGATAGATGGCCCTCATCATGATATGTGAAGTCTGCCATTAAGAATTCAATCCCTCTCCTCTTGCTTTTCCCTTCAGGGCCTGGCCTCAATAACAAACAACACTGAAAGAGAAGGTGAAAGGGGTCAATTGCATCTATTGAATTCCACCGGCCTTTGTGTTAATCTGATGTATCTCGCTAATGAGATGTAATTGGAGACCCAACACTGAAAATTCTGGCTTCTTACGTATGCAGCATGAGCCAAGTAACAGGACGTTTCTTCCCTGGAACTGAAATAATGAGCAATGAAGGAATGGCCAGGAGAAGTCAAAAGATTGTTGGAGGAACTTCTACAAAAGTCCTGATTTTTTTTTAATGAGGCTACAACAGTGTGACCTACCTGGGAGCAGAAGTACACAGGCTAAGATGATAAACTCACAGAGGTCGGCATTAGTCATCATACAGCAATGGATCAAATGTATATCCTGCTAATATTCTATTGGAGATTTTACCATGTGCACCTAACCCTTTTTCAGGTTGTTTTTTGTAGAATTTTGTAGGTTGTATATGCTGTGCAGTGGACTTTTGGCTCGTTATGGTACACGCTGCTTTGTGCACTGTTGGCCACTTTATTAGAAACATCTCAAGCCGTCTATGCAAATTATTTTAAGCCATTTTTCCTGGTGTGTAATAATGTGTCTCTCTGCTAGCAAATGTAACATCAGAATAAATTCTGTGAAGCAAAAAAGCAGCACAAATTTGAAGATTTTGTGAGCCTGGTTAGGTTCCAGATTCCACCTCTGTTCCTCCAGCCATTGTTTATTTGTGAAATTCCACCAGCAGCTCCTGATTTAATTTAATGAAGCAACGATTGAGTCAAACCAGATTTCTGAAGGAAACTACAGGCAAAACTAGAACACACTGATATACTAAACATCAAATTGCTGTTTACAGTAAAATGGAGATCAGTAGTATATACTGATCTCCATATTGACATAAGTAGTAACATACTAGATATTGCACGTAATAAAGTGATTTAGCAACCATTTAAACATTTTTATTTTTTTAACATTATTCCTTTTGTATTCACTTAATGAAATACCTGACATTTGGGAGAAGGACCACGCTTAACACTCCTACTCCCTCCTGTCCAAATATCTATAAATAGCCGTCTCTACCTCCTTCCTTCTGTGGTGAAATTTTGACAGCCCACAACCTGCCCATCTCCTCTTCATTCTCCAGTCCTGTCTAATGATTTTTGTGCAGCCATAATGAAATACAATTTAATAAAAATATGCTCTGTGATCACGATTTAAGGGCATTTTTCGTGCAAGGACAAAACTTCACTACCCTGTATTTTAATGCACACTGTGTAACGTTGCCAATATCAGCGGTTACTTGGTTACTAAGAGACAGTATGAGAGAAATAGTGGGTTGATTCCTTATCGTTTTTGTTTGCAAAAAGGGTTAAAACAGGTTGAAAAGCCATGAGACAGGGAAAGTAACTAACCCTAACCCCAACCCTAACTTTTATCCTTAATCCTAACAGTCACCAGTTAGCGCAGAGACTGTCGGTGTAACACACTGCACATTAAAATACATGGGGGTAATGAAGCATTGTCCTAGCACAAAAAAGCACTAAAGCACGATCACAGCACTTATTTTGATTCAATTGTATTTCGTGATGGCTGCACGAAAAGTTGTTCAGCTTGGAAATCTTCATATGGGGTGTGACCTTCCAGCAATAAGTAGAAAATGCCCAGAACTTCAGTCCATGCTCTACTTTCCCTACTACCACCTCAAAATCTCTCCTAACTTTGCAATAATCTACACAACTGGTCAAAAGTTTGGACACACCTTCTCATTCAACTATTTCCTTTGTTTTTATTACTGGGTCCATTGTAGATTAAAATTGAAAACATCACCTATTGCTCTGATGACTGCTTTGCACACTCAACATTTTTTAAATCAAATGCATGAGGAATCCTCCTGGAGTGGTGTTTCATTTACAGGTGTTCTCCGTCAAGAGTTAAGTGGTGTAATTTCTTGCCTGTGTTTGGGATCATCAGTTGTGATGGTAATGTTGGTACAAAGTTAGTAATCCTATTCCACGCTAATCCACGCTATGGCAAGAATCACTTAACTAAGTAAAAAGAAACAACAGTTCATCATTACCTTATCATATTCTGGTTTGTTTAATTGTAAAATAATAGAAACAAAGAAAAAAAAATGAGGTGTGTCCAAACTTTTAACTGGTGTTGTATATATAATTTAAAAAATACATTCAGCATATCAATCTTATAGGAAATGAGTGAGCAGTGTTCACCCGGGGCAGTGTGTGGAGTACCTCAGTGGTGCCATTGGTAGCCCTGGGATTCAAACCCATGACCTTCTGATAGCAGGGGCAACTCCCTAACCACCAGATCACCAGCTGCCCAACATCTTGTTCTAAGTCACCTCAAGGGGCTGTTGGTAATGGAGTCACTCCTGGGTTTGAAGGTTCGAATCCCAGAACTGCCAATGGCACCACTTAGGTACCCTAGAGCAAGATACCATCCCCACATACTTCTACCCAGACGATTCATCAGTAGCTGCCCCCTGCTTCATTTGGAGAATGGGTTTTATTCAGATAAAAAAATCACACTGTGTGCTGTGCTTCACACATCACTATATGGGCCACTTTAATATGGATTAATCAGATTTTCTGTAATACTTGTTAACTTGATGATGGAAGAGTCCAGGAAAGTCTCTTATCCAGGAAAGTCTGCACAGGAACATTAAAATAATGAATTAGACAGGTGCCTGAAAGTGTATGTTGGTCTGAGGGGACTGTAGCTGAAGTGGCCTAAATCCAGAAAAGTAAGCAAAAAAACCAACACCAGCACTATCCACACAGTGAGACATGCCCGAGACAGGGGTATGCTGTTAGGACTTTTATTATCACCAATAATTAAAAATTAAACAAGGAAATCCCCCTCCCACCCTGCAAAAAGTCCATACAGTGCTTTACCTTTCAGCGTCGTACCAAACCAGAGCTACACAGATGAAGTGAGGGAACAGAGAAAGGTGGATATCCTGGCGTGTCCCAGTTAGTTCCCTGACCTAAATCCTACGAACATTTTCAGGTATAACTTAAAGATAATTTTACAGAGCTTTTAAAAACAATTAGAAATTGCATCATATAATAATATAACTAGATAATGACCAATAAATGCTCTTTGAACATAACATCCTATCTCCTGCTGACTGTTTCCGGTGTATTGGCACATTAAACCCAGGCCTGAACTTGCCAGGGCAATCCATATTCCATAATTTGAGATTATTTTTATCTCTTCAATGAACAAAAATCACCCACATTATGATAGAATGCTTGTGAACTGAGGCACAAAACACATTAGGAAGGAGTCATCATTAATCCATTAGGTAACAATGAATTCTACAGGAGGAAAAGTGGTTTGAAAAGTCTATCAGGAATAATCGCATGGATGCGAATGCCTGGCCAAGCCTCTTACACAGATCTGTGAATCTGACACATTCCTTCTTGTGCCAGAAACAATAATCTATTCATTCTGTCATGCAAGAGCAGACCCCTTCTCAATCTGAAACCAATTACTAGGCCTAGGTCAGCCTGTTTTTTTCATGCTTTAAAAATGTGGTGAATTTTAGGAAAAGGTTTCTGGAATAAGACTCCTGTCTGCTACTTAAAAGTTTGGACACACCCACTGGAAGATTTTAACCTTTTTTCAAAGACAGCATCAAGATTCATGCTTGATTGCATAACAAAATTATTTTAACAATGAACGTACCAATTATTGAGTGGGATCCCACCTAATATTTGTGGCTAATATTGTGTGGGTCTCTCTCAGGACCCCAAAACAGCTCAGACCCATCAAGGCATGGTTTCAGCAAGATAACTGAAAATGTGCTGGGATATCTGGCACTGAGACATTAGTAGAAGATCTTGTAAGTTCTAAAAGTATGAGGTGGAGCCAGCAAGGATTGGATTAGTTCATTCAGCACATCACACATATGCCTGTTTAGACAGATCTGGGGAATTCAGCCAGGTCAATACCTTGAACTCCATCATGTTCCTCAAGCAGTTTTTTCAGGGTGGCAGGACACGTTATAGTGAAAGGATGTAGTTGGTCTGCAATGGTGTTTAGGTAGCTGATTCATACAACTTCCAGGACCCAACGTTTCCCAGCAGATCACTGTCCAGAGCATCGTGCCTCCATAGACTTGAGACACCTTCAGTCTTGAAAAAAATACACATTCATATATAACCAAGAAAGTAATACATACAGCAGAAAAGAAACATTGTTTTTGTTTCAAATGTAAAAAAAATGTAAGAGTTTTGTGTAATTTTCATGATATAATATTTTATTTATATATATTATTAATTTTTTTTCCAAACATTTTTTGTTTGGCTTTTTAAATCAGGTGTGGTAAATACTGAATAATACAATTGTGACCTGCACATTTTACACAGACTCGTTCCTACAAATTCGAAAAGCTATAGCCAGAAAAAAAAATTTGTGGTCTCAATTTTTTTCCATGGCTGTATATATATAATCCATTACATTTCCAAAAAAGGGTTTTGTGTATGATGCTATTACTGAAGCACTCCCACAGATTTCTCCAGCCCAGCTCTTGTGTATGAGGAAAAGGAAATCATACAAAGGGAGATCCCGTCCTTTGTGGAACCATGTCATTTAATCTATGACCCTTTTTTTAGAAATGTCAAAGCTGAGTATACTGCAGCAGAAAAAATGAAGAGCAACCCTGCTGATAACATTTTTTTTATTATTGAAGGGTTGAAGGACAGGCCATTAAGAAACAAACCTTTCCAGAACCTTCATACACGGCACGGTGACCTAAATTCACTTACTCGGGATGTGGTGCAACAGGATGAGACATGTGGACACAGGGCTAAAAGGCAGGGTAACTGCTAGGTACAGCACTATAATCTTTAATACTCAAGGACCTTCAAAGTCTTACAAACGTCAAAGATGACCTTAACTTACAAACTGCCGGAACAAAAGCTATGGCCATTAGGAAACTAGAGAACAAGTTCTGAGATGTGATGCGCAGCAGGAGAACTCAACAAGGTCAAGAAGAGGGATCAGCTGGTGCACTCTCTGAAAAAACATGGCCAGATATTATATTCAGAAAGAATGTGATTTATTTAACATGGAGAGTTAAATAAATATTTGAAGTAGTCAAACTATCCTTTCACAAAATCATCCGACAAATAACATATGAACTAATTAACCATAATTTTAAGGGCATTTCTCATCACTGTAAATCAAAGATATCCAGTAGAGATTCTTATGAATATCTAGCTGATGTCATGCTGCTCACATGCTGCATGTTAATTTAGAAGATGTGATTGTAGTTTCTCATTCAATTACAACTTCCATGAGATCCTGAGCATGTATTAAAATACAGGACCACTTTATTCTTCACCTCTAAACTGTTTCTTTATTTATTCTTCTTCTTTCACACTTAATGCACATTGAACAATTGCACACACCCAGGCAAGCTATATATCAAAACGTTTGGGGTTAAGTTACTGTGGTGATGCTGTAAAAAGGCAAAAAGTTCGTAGACACTCATTAGGGCTCAGCTTTAAGATGTTCCTGCTTGGACACGCTTCATCCGAAACCCACCAAACATCATGTGAAACTTCAGGCCAACTCCCCTGACCCACAAACCAGCATTACAGGACCATTTGAAGGCAAGGACAATTCATGATATATATATCATAGTGATATATATATATATAAATGGACTTTTCTGATCTCGGCATGAATTGAAACTGCTCTAGATATGGTTAATGTAAAATAATGAAATTATTGATGTTTTTAAAATTGCTTTTTGTCCCAGAACTTAAAGTCAGCGTAGAAGTCTCTCTAGCACTTTTGGTCTTGAGCCCTGCTTCAGACAGCAACTCAACACACAAAGGGAATTGGATTTCAAATAAAATGTGTGACTGAAGAACATTGTTATTTCAAGCCTGAGGAGCACTCACTGACCAATGATTATGCATCAGGTCTAACATTTGAACAGGTATAATGAAGGACAGAGTGGACATCAAGATAGGCATAAAATCAGACCTGAACAAGGGGAGTGTAAAATTAGGCACTATAGGAAGTTGGGTGTGAAAGTCCAGGGGGATGAATTGCTGTGAAGCTGTCTGCTGCAAGGGCAAGCTAGAGCATGTTGTTAAATAAATGTATTGACTGTAAGATCCTCTCTGCTGGATATCCGCACACATCCTTGATTAAGGAGCAGGCCAAGCACTACAACCCGGGAGACCACCTGTTTCAGAAACTTCCTTCTAGAAATGAAAAGGTCAGTCTCCACAAACTCCAGAGCAGTCTCCATGATGGTGCTGTTAATTAAAAAAATGCAATAAATGCTGCAGCCGTAGCAGAGCTGAGCATCTGGACTTGAAACAAGCCAAATTTACCACCAATATGTCAAACCTATCTCATGAGCGCATAAAGGCTAAGAATAGAACCAGTTATTATTCTTGTCCTGGTTTGAACGCCAACTGTGATGAAAGGCCTGGGGTTTGTCTTTTTGGATTGTGGAGGCGATTAAGTTTGTCTTCGGCTCCGAAGGCTTAGCAGCCGGTTCTCAGTTCGGCTCTTTCTCCAGCATGCCAAATGAGTCCTCAGAGGCATCATTTCAGGAGGTCTTTGTCATATGTGTAGCTTGCAGTTGGAGAATGCGTCATGCATCACTGTCTACTACGTGGCGCAAAAATCCTTGAAGTGTCAAATGAACGCCTGAAAAAGAGCCACATCCGTGATCCCTCCTGTTTTCAGCTTTTGGGCTAGATTGAACAAAAAGGTTTCAGGATTTGGCAAATTAAGATATATGGAGTTACACCTTCACTTAAAGATCATATTTTCAACGAATGTTGAAGGTGTTCATGTTAAACTCCAGTTAAAGGTGCCTTTTGTAGTTCTGTATTTACAGACGGTAGCTCGTAGGTTTGCCTGCCTCACACGTAACCTGTGCTTGTGGTGTATTTTTGGCTGTTTCTTTACCTATTAATCTAGCTAGAATATTCTTCTGTTTACAATCAGATCTGCAGAGTCCCTTGTGTTCTTCAAACAATGCCTGAAGATCAACCTCATCTAGGAGCAGCTTGGTGACTAACCAATCCTCTAATTTATCTCTTAATTTCTCTCTTAAAAAACCTCTGGTTTGTCCTTACTTGTGTAAGAACCTCTGACTTTTTTATTTTGACAGGGTTTGTTGAGGAGTGTATCTTAGCAGGAATTAATTTGGTAAAATCAGGTGTTGATCTTAGTTTAGCTTCACAGGTATGAAGATCAGGCATGGACTACTTAAGCAATGCTGTAAGTCGCACTGGATAAGAGCGCCAGAGAAATGCAATAAATATAACATAAATGGAAATGTAACCCCCCTCCATTGTTAATCATTGGTCAAGACGAGAGGCGATCCTAGGGTCTGTTGGGGCCCCAAGCAAAAATTCACTGTGGGCCCCTCCTTTAACCAGTTTATTACCGTAGTTTAAAGAGTCGGCTCTCGTTAGCGGCTTAGAGGCCCCAAGCAGCTGCCTGCCCTGCCTGCTGACAAGATACGCCTCTGATCACGACAACAGTTAAGGAAGTATTATTTGAATTGCATTTGCAAAATGTATATAAAAGAGTGTTCGGTAAGAGTACAAACTTTTAAAACCCCCAGTAACAGTGTTGGGCGTGATCCGCATGCAATAGTGCAACAGGTTCCAAAACTTCACTACAGTGTCACTGTTATTACTGTACTGAGTAGGATCCAACACCTAAATAACGTCCAATCACTGGTAGTCCTGTGGGAGTCCTAACCTCTGATGGAAGGGGTAAATTGGGTATATTTTAGTGGGTGCATTCACTCCAGCACTCAGCCTCATGCTGGTCAAGTACGTAGATTTTGGTACTTTTGTTTTCCTAACTCTTGTAACTAGCACATATTGAACCTCTTTAGAACCAAACATAGTTCAAATACCTGAAAACACCTGCGGCTGACATCACAACAAGAAGATGAAATGTGTAGCATATTCAGTTATAATAAATAGACACATTTATATGCTTTTGCTTTCATCATAAATAAACCTGCATAGTCTGCAATGTGTCCAAGTTATTGCAAACTCACCAGGAAAACATGTTTAAAACATTTTTGAAAGATTTTAGAGCATTTCTAGCAAAGAATGGCATGGTGTCTTTCCCAGGGTGAGGGTTAAAAAAACTTCATTTTAATGTTCAGTTTGAATGAAAATTTAATGGTGCCACAATGACATTTGCACCATTAATGCATCAGAAAAATATACGACTGGCTGCATTCCTGTTTCATTCAGGCTTACTGAACATGACTGTTGATGTCAGACCAGTAAAAGAGAGAAAAAGTACAAGTCAGGCCATATAAAAACTACTATCTCTCCTGAGTAACCGCATGTGTGTAGATGAAATATTAACATTTCACTTTAGTGGGGGATCACTGGCAGAAAGTCGTGGCTCAGCATGGAGGACCTGCACTTAACATTGCCATGGAAACAGGCTGCGGCGCTGCCTGGGCCATTCCCACAACGCCAGCGGCTCTGCAGCCTCGCCAGCGCCTGCTTCCCTCACACACAGGAATGAAACAACCGACGCTGTGGCTACTCTTCTGCTGCGTGACACATAATGCGGCAAATTCTGTCCACACTACACCCATCACAGGTTCATTCCAGTCGCATTATGTTGCTCCATGATACAGTGCTGCTGTTTGTTGTTATCAGCGTGTAAATCCCTTCCCTCATAATGATGACCATTCTTTTGGAAACAATTCAGGGCTTCAAAAAACCTCAAAATCCACCACAGTTTATTTGCATGATTCACTGCAGATGACTTGTCAAAGCTCAGCTAATCTATTAAATGTACCTGAAAATGTAGCTCCCCGATTATCCCACATTTGAAATGTAATTCTTAATCTAAACCTAAACCTAGTATTATTTATAATCCATTGACTTTCACCTGTTTTTGTTTCCACCTGTTTGTTAACAAGGTGTCTGGAGAAAGTCTATAGGGGACCGAGGAAATAAACTGTGGCCCAATCATTTTGGTCCAGTTCTTTATAAATATACCAAATACATAAATAGGCTTGTTTTACTGAAATTTCTTTTTATAATCTTTATAATCCTGTTGGGATGTTAAACCAGCAGAGTGTTAATGAGGAACTGTTGTACACCTTGTTCAGAGTTGCCACATATTGTTGTGCTTGCAGTTTAAAATGCTCTTCAGCTGAACTGTGATGTTCTAGCAAATCAAAACAAGTAAAGTTGGAATCACATGCTGGCATCAGCAGGCTCTTAGTTTTGATGCATTATCCATTTTATTTTCTCATTCAGTTCAGTCTCTTCAGCTGAGTTTCTCTGTTTAAGTGAAGGTTTACTCTAAAGTGTCTGGGTGGAGTTTAATACAACAAAATCAAATTATTAATTTAATATAAATTGGACATAACTATTACAGTTGTTTTGTTACTGTGCTTTATGTATATATAGTTTAGATTTCAATATTTACAGTACTGTGTAAAATTATTGGCACCAATGCCAATTGTTGAAAGCCATTTTTCTCAGTCTGTGATAATGTGTCTTTCTGCTAGTAAAATTGATATTGGTATAAATGCAAACAAACAAAAAAGATTTGTTTTGTAAAGTATCAAGATTGTGCTGTAAAAAATGGTGGTGCGATGGTGCAGAGAATTTCCAGATTTCTTCTCTGTTCCTCCAGCCATTGTTTGGATTTGTGAAATTCCATCAGCAGCTCCTGATGTAATTTAATGAAACACTGAGTTTCTGATAGTAAATATTTGATGCCCAATACTTTTGCACCGAACTGTACATGACAAATCAATTGCATTTAAAATTCAGTTTTCCCCCCCTGTAATTTTTTTCCCATAACCACACAGAAGAAAACTGAATAAAGTAACATTTCTGGGCACCTTGCAGAACTTCTCATGATCCCTGGATGGGCCCAGAATGTGCATCATGCAGCTCAATACACATCAAACCGTGTTGGGAGGATTTTAAATTGGAGCAGAATTTTGCATTACCATCTCAGTAAATCTGAGCTCAAGTGTCTGAATCCAGAAGCACATTGACATTAGAATGTATTCTGAGCTCCGCATGCTGCAGAAGAATGGATCAGAGGCACAGTTCGAGTCTGTCTTACTGAGACATCCAGAAGCAGCTGAGGCTTTCCCTGCTCTGAGCTCCGTGTTTGAACAGCACACGTCGCCCCTGATGATTGCGAGGAATAAACCGGCTTTAATCCCTCTTCTCGGCCTCACAAGATGCAGCTCGTAAGCTACACTCTCCCTCTCTGAATGCTAAACCTACAAAATTCTCAACCTACAGGAATTTGCTGGCTCCATGTAACTGTGCAGAGTAGCTGGGGAGATAATTGGCCAAAATATTACAGGAGCTCAACAGCTCTGAGAGAAGGAGACTGGTGAGTCTGTGAGGAGTCTGTTTTGTAACATTATAAGAACACGTATCTGACTTTTATGGTGATCTGCATCTCTGATCTGTAAAAATCTCCTGAACAGATGTGTCTATATATAAAATACTTCATAATTTCCATTTGCTATATGGAAGGAAGGTTTTTAATCAGTACATAATAGTAGCACATATATTTCAATATCTACCTGCTCTGTGTAAGAAAAGTAATGGTATGGTTCTGAATTTGTCACAAAATTATAAATTTACCACCGGCTGTGCTTTAGACCCTCCATTAACTGTAAAATTATAAACAGTGTTGTAGTACAGACAGCTTTTGGAATGTGTAACAACACAGGGCAGCCAATTAGAGCAGAGGTCATTTTCTTACAATAGGTAATTTCTTACCTTTCAATTTTAAAAGGAATAAAACAGATCTGAAAACTGTTTCATACTCAAATGCATGAGGTTTGTTTTGGATTCATAAATCCATAAGTGTATATGGCCTGTTGAAAATGTTCCTTTCTGAATGAAACACATTTTTTGATTATTTTTTTATGAACAAATGTATCATATCACCCTGTCATTTGCTGCAGATATATTTTTTGTTCATATTGATTTTTTGGAGAGAGCAAAATGGACGAGAGAAAAAAGGAATCCCCAGCCAGACCTGGCTCTCTCTGCACCAGTGAAAATTTGTCAGATGAGCTGAGCTTTCAGTCCAGCAAACAGAGAGCTGAAGGAAGTGAACACCTTTTCCTGCCAGTGCACTGCCCGGCTGTGTGATTCCAGCAGCTGTAAATTAGCCACTGGCTACTTCTCCACATCCTGAGCGAAAGTCAAATCTGTCTGGCAGGCTGAGGCTGTGACCCCAATGCAGGCGGCCGCACCAGTCTCAAACTGTCAAACACACCTCCCCCGAGCAGGGGGGAGAGGGGGGCTGTAGAGAGAGGGTGGGTATGTGGTTGTGTGAGATAGATAGAGAGAAAAGAGAGAGAGAGAGATAGGATGAGATAGAGAAAGAGTGAAAAGAGCGAGAGGCTGAGAAAGAAAGAGAGGGAAAGTGCGAGAGTGTGAGAGAGTAAGAAAGAGAGAGAGGGTGAGAGAGAAAGAGAGGGAAAGAAAGAGAGAGGGTGAGAGAGAAAGGGAAAGAGAGAGAGCATGAGAGAGAGAGGAGTGAGAGAAAAAGAGAGAGAGAGAGGATTGAGAGAGAAAGAGAGGGTGAGTGAGAGATGAGTGAGAAAGAGAGAGGGTGAGAGAGAAAGGGAAAGAGAGAGAGGAGTGAGAGAGAGAGAGAGAGAGAGAGAGAGAAACATAACCTAATCCTTATTATTTTTGAATTTGCAGCCAGATTTAAAAAGCTGATAAAACTTAAACATATTCACTTCCATTGCACTTTTATTCTTCTTTCATTCATTCTGGGTATTATTTTATTATTTTACACTTTTTCATTTCCTATGTTTATGCTTAATATTTTATTCTGTTCCTGTAATGCAAATTGGGTGACCTTTGTTTATGATAAACTTGAGTTGTCTAAATAAAAGTGACAGCAAGCAGTCTAAGTTCATGGTTCTCTTTGTTACACCGGAATTATAATCTTTGGATTGAATTTCACTATATATGTCACTAAAATAAAGGAAAATGAGTTATGTGGTACCAAAGTTTTGTTCATGTTCTTTACTCGAGCATGAGTAAAATAACCTTTAGTGCAGTGGGCCTTGTGGGGCTGGTCATCACACTCATGAAGGAGATGTTTGACAGTTTTGAAGGAACGCACGTATATTCACTCTATAATCCTATATCCATAGAACAAATACATAATACCAGTCCATCCATGAGCTGTCGTTAAAACCAAGTTTGGTGGACATTAATGATTTGTATTGTGAGATATGAACCACAATGTAAAGTCTGACAATTGGCATAAATATGCTTATGTCACTTTTCAAAAATAAACAGATTTTACTGGAATGCTTAGATATTTGTATATGTATAAACATTTAAATATTAGGGATGTCGAATGAATGAGTTCAAGTAATCAGTTCAGAAACAATTCTTAAATCAAAGAGATGTCTGTAATGTTTTTATTAATTAAGTCATTGTTAGGGACTTATACCAATACCACTTTTTTTGAAAACGAGTACGAGTACTTGCATTTTAGTACTCGCCGATACCGATACCGAGTACTTAA
>JBBKCR010174059.1:0-15018 GCA_037577295.1 Ladigesia roloffi | reverse complement strand
GTGAACAGTTCACTTTGAGCATGTGTGAACTGAACTTTGAACTAGTTCATAAAAAGTGTGAACTTGCACAACACTGACCACAGCACACAGTGTAAAATGATTTCTCTGTATTTAACCCTTTTACCAAGTAAAGCAGCGACACAGGAGCAGTGTGTGAGTGGACGGTGGTGGTCTGGTGTTTAGGGAAGTCATGGGTTTGAATCTCAGGGCTACTGGTGGCACCACTGAGGTCCACACAAACTGTTCCCTGGGTGCCCCTCATTGGTGGCAGCCCCCTGCTTCATTTGGTGAATGGATTAAATACAAGGAAATTCACAGTTTGCTGTGCTGTGGTGAGTTCACGCATTACCTTGCTCAAGCTATTTTGAGACTGTTGCTACTACAGAATTAATACTGATGAAACAACTTTATAAATGATCTTGAAATGTATAGAGAAGTTTTTCTAAGTGGCATGTAATAGTAGAAAGTCCGGGTTGACCGTCTATTGATGGCTAATTATTGCTAATGAACTAAGAAATCATTTGATGTTGCAAAAATAAGTACAAGAAATAATAAATCTCAGAACCTGTATTTTAAGAATCACCGTCACACACAAATCCCTGACTGCAGACTACCCCTCCCTCTCTGGTTGAATTATACACACATTGTTTACTCCACAGTGCCATCTAGTGGCCACTATTGGCAACAGAATTTTAAAGGAGCTTTTCATCTTCTCTACACAGATCCCAGTGGTTACCCTTTTTTGCAATTAACCTTTGTTTGTATATTTTTAACGATTATTGTAGTATTTTTATGTAAGCTTTCTAGTATTTACAATACAAAAGCCTTTCACAATGCTTTCGTACCAATAAGATCAAAGGGACTTCAATTCAGGGGAGGGTCTCCCTGGAGCAACTTGTGATTAAGGGTCTTTCTCAGGAACCCAATAGTGTTATGCCAGAGATAAGATTCGAACTCCTGTCCTCTTTGTAGAAGTTTCCAACACACTGGGCCACCACCACAATACTACTGCTAGTGATGATGATGATGATGATGATGATGGTGGTTGTTGATGTTGTAATAAACTTTTTAAAACTTAAGATTATGCTCTCTAGCTAGCTAGCATGTGATTAAATTCTTTGTGATAATAATAGCAATAACAACAACAGTATAAACAACAACAACAACAACAATAATAATCATAATCATACATAAATAAATAAACAAATTAATACTACTACTACTACTAATAATACTACTACTACTACTACTACTACTACTAATAATAATGGTCTAATTATTCAGGAATTCCATGCATATATATGACATCAAGACTTACCAGCAGGTCAGTAGAGCAAAATATCTTAAGACAGTTGCTTAGCGTACATAAAATAAAATAAAAAAAAGCAACAAAATAGCAGCAGACGAAAATAACCGCAGATGAAAATAGCACCCAATAATAATAATCAATATATGGGAATGATATTACTAAATAAAATTCATTTAATTTGTAAAATGTAACATATGACATCGATAACAACATTCAGTAACATTCAATCAGTATGATTACTTTAACAGTATTAATATGTTATTTGTATTATTATTTGTGTTGTTGTCATTGTATATTGAATTAATAATTAATAAACACAATAATGTCAGAATACAGAAGGTCAATCCCATTGTCGAATCTGCGCCTGTGACAAATGTGTACAATGAATGTCACAAAGTGTATAAATTAACTGTGCATTAAATCGTATTACTTTATAAATGTGAAAAATGTGTAATTTTTTACAGCTGTTTAATTGGTTTTATTCATTCACTTATTGTTCTTTTTACGTTTCGCTGAATCAAGATTTTATATTTTGTCGCTGTATTTACCAGAGGGAGGTCGATCATGGCGGCGCCCGGTGGTGGAGAGGAGCGGTCCGAGCATGGAGAGTATTTACAGTACAGCAGGGTGCTGCAGCACCTCATAGGGGACAAGAGACAGGTCAAAGAGTTGGACCCCCGAGTGATGGGGGGTTTACCGAACCCCCAGAAGACGGAGGAGCAGAAAATGATCGAGCGAGGAATGGAGAGCTGCGCCTTTAAAGCAGCCCTGGCTTGCGTGGGGGGTAAAACACCTTTACACACACTGTCCTACAGTATAGGGACACCTGACCGTTACACCAACAGGGACTTTAATAATACTAAATTCAAATGCACCGATTGTAATATGCAGAGATCTATTTATTGATCTTTTTATTGTCCTTGTATTGTCCTTGTATTGCTCCTGTTATCTTTGTTATACGATGATACAGAAGCCAAAATAACACCACACTTCATTATTTCGTGCTTTCCTTGCACTAAATTAAATGTACAAATAGCATAAAACTAAATGTTTTGCATTACAACAATACAGGGCCTAGATCATAGAAAACGTCTTTTTTCTGTTTTGAATGAGTGTGACGAAATAAGTTTCAAGCTATAACATTCAATATCCAGGCCAGTCTAAGCTGTGAAGCAGTTTTAACTGACTATATTTGTAAGGTCACAAAACCCCTGCTCAATTACATATATTTGCCTGGTTAAACTGCAACAGTTTGGTTTCTTCCAGAAATGCTGAAGATTTTCAGCCTGGATTGCTAAATTGTCTAATAAAATGTAGAATAGGCAATCGGAGCAGATATTTACATATGTCTTAAAGGACATTTAAAGAGAAGTTGGAAATGGATAGTTTAATTTAAATCATTCTGGTAAATAAACCCACACAAACTAATGTAGACTTTAGGGAAACACAACAGTAAAAGAAATTTATATTATTGTGATGGTGTAACAAATGCATGGACATAAATGTACCTGTTTGACATGTAAATAAATTTTTCTTGCTAGGTTTTGTATTGGGAGGTGCTTTTGGAGTCTTCACAGCAGGGATTGACACAAATGTTGGGTTTGATCCCAAAGACCCACTGAAGACTCCCACGGCAAGGGAGGTTTTGAGGGACATGGGTCAGAGAGGAATGTCCTATGCTAAAAATTTTGCCATTGTAGGCGCAATGTTCTCATGTACAGAATGCATCATAGAATCAGTAAGTTTCATGTAATTTTTTTCCTATTTGAAGTTGCTTCTTTATACTGTTTACTGTCTTTTTTGTGTTTTATCTTAAAGTTGAATACATATTCTGCATGTTTATTAAGTAATTATTGTTATTATCGTTATTGTTGTTGTTATTATATTAATTCCACCCAGTTTTGGAGCCCCTTCACCTTCAAGGCTGTGTGAATAATTGGAAAATCTCTAGACCGTTCCATTATATTACATTAACCCATTTATTTATTTATTTATTTTTCATTAACCAAAGTTTTAAAAAACTTGGATTTTTGTCAATGAGTCCCTTTTGTAATATATGGGGAAAGAAAGAGAATGGTTGAGTCACCTTTAATATATGTGTCGGAAAGTGTGTGATGTCACAGCTATTTGGGGCCAGAAAGGGACAAACGAGGAGAAACACAAAAGCAAATAAACTAACATGGCGCAAAAACACAGCAGACTCATGAACAGACTTCAAGACTTTAAAGCTCAGATCAGTTTTGAGGTTTCACTGTGAGGTTTAATTAAAAGTAATCATCCTTAGAATGTGGCTATGAGAGCTTTCAGCCACATTTAGCCATAAATGGCTTGGTCGATTTCATGCCCCCCGGGTGGCGCAACACTAAAGCATTGGACTCTGAATCAGAATATTCTTGTTTGAGTCCCCAGTGCAGTTTTTCTGGCCATTAGTTTTTTGTTTGTGTGTCACCAAATGGAAATACATCTAGTTTCATATACCGTAAATTCCGGACTATAGAGTGCACCTGATTAAAAGGCTCATACTCTTATTTTAGAAAGAAAATACATTTTGTACTGTACAAGCCCGTACCCGATTATAAGCCACGTGTCTCACGTAAGTATCGGTAACTTTTGTTGCTAATGCTTTTTTTACTGAACAGTGCATGAACAACATTCCAACATCTCTTAACGACAGCTAAAAATGTATCACGTATATATACTGCAGGAAATAGTCTTTAATTGCCTTCTTCATCTTCCTTATCTTTGTCATGGGCGGGCAAGACGGGGATATGTGCCGTCCGGGATTGGTCCGGGAGTTTGAGCGGCCTAAATACTCGTCACAGATGTGGCCAAGATGCGCATAAAACATATCAACAAGAAACGAGCCTATAAAATGTGTCGCCTCCCCAAAGGACTGTCTGCAAATCCGTGTGGTGTGGTTACGAGGCAAAATGTTTTTGGCGCCATGAAAAAAAAAAACATATTAGCCGCACCTTATTATTAGCCAACGGGTTTGTTTTTTGAAAAAAAAAAAGGAGCTGCTTAAAGTCCGGAATTTACGGTTATTTGTTAGGATAAAGCCTTTAAATAAGCCTTCAATTTCTGAAATGGCGGTCATCAGTCTCCTAGAGCACGAAGTTCCTGCGTTATTACAATTTTCTTTTTGTCCTAAACCTGACATCCCTGGTCTAGTGGTTCCCTGTGGCTTTTTGCTAAAACCAAGTAATGTTTGCGTTAATCTCTGTTCCAGCACCGTGGGAAATCTGACTGGAAAAATGCAATATACAGTGGTTGCATCACTGGAGGTGCAATTGGATTCAGAGGTAGGACTCGGATCACCTTTATACTTTTTTAAAGGTCCAGGGGCTATAGATATATGAACAGTATTGTTTGTATTATAATTATAAGCATATAGCAGCATTTGGATAACATGCATTCTGCAATGACATGACAGATGACATGGAAATCTTGATTTGGGCTGGAACTCCCCATTAAGACATCCCCACATTAAGGCTAAATTAAATTTTTAGTGAGCACAACCTTTAGCAGTGCCCTATTCTTTCTGGTCACACTGTTTTATTCCGTTCAGTATTAGGAGTAAGAACGTACACTATGTGGACAAAAGTAATGGGACACACCGGTTTTTCAGGCTTTGGACTAGACCTTTTATTTCTAATGAAGGGCAGTCTTTATGCTTCTGTACCAAGACATTTTGGACACTGTTTAGGGAAGAACCTTTTCTATTCCAGCATGATGGTGCCCCAATGCACAAAACAAGCTCCATAAAGACATGTTTGGATGAGTTTGTTGTGGAATATATTGACTGTCCCTCACAGAGCCCTGACCTCAAACCAATTAAACATTTTGGATGAACTGGAATGGAGATTGTGAGCCAGACCTCTTCTAACATCTGTGCCTGACCTCTAAAGGAAAGTGGAAGCTGTTATATGGGCCAACTCCATATTAAAGTCTATATTTTGATACAATGTCATTAAAATCCCTGTTGGTGAAATAGCCAAGCGTCCTAATACTTTTTACCATGTTAGTTACATGAAATGCAGGCTGGGCTGGTTGAATGCTTAAAGAGAAAAAGGATGATGATGAAACACAAATTTGACAAAACCAGTCTTGAGGGAAGATTGCGATAGTCCAGTTGGGGGAAATTTGGTCAACATACATCAGTAATTTATTAATGGTCATTTGTACCTTATATGCATCCAAAAGAGCAAGATAACATAGATTTAATGTTGGAGCTTTATAACTTGTTCATTTTAGAGGTGTGTGTGTGATTATCAGTGATTCGTGTCCTGTACTGTAACTGTCTTTTGTCCTCTAGCTGGGTTGAAGGCTGGAGTGCTGGGCTGTGGAGGTTTTGCCGCTTTCTCTGCTGTCATCGAGTACTACCTGCGGTGAGCATCTGCTTCGGGACCTTCTGAGTTGGACTTGTTACCAACCCGCTGGGATGTACAACAGCTCAACAGAACCAAGTGCGGACACTGAATATAAAACCTGAATTTTGGCAGCATTTCCTTGCTTGTCAAAGTGTCTAGACTCGTTCTAATGGAAAACTGAATTTTCAGTCCAGTTTCCTGAATGGACCAGTTAGATAAAGGTGTAAATGTTTATTGAAATGTTTTCAGTGTGTATGAGGGTCAGTATGTGCTGCTCCGTTTATAATACTGAAATGAATGGGATAAAACTATATAACTTAATAGCATCATCACAACCATGCTGAAAGCTGGTGATTTAAGTATTTTTATTAATGTAAAATATCTCATAAAGGAATTAAAGTATTGTCTTTTCGTCCCCTGTTTATTTATTGAATTATACGAGACAGAAGGCATTACTAATTTATGTGGTGATATTAGCAATGAACTATTCTATTAGTACAGCACTTCTTTGTCCTAGGTCCCATTAATGTCAGGTTTTTGGGGCTGCAATGCCCTGCATTATGTCTGGATAAATAAATCAATGGACATTATTATTATACCACTACTAATACGGCTATCACTGTGTGCAGGTATATGCCTTGGCATGTATTCGCAGTGCGCAGGTTTCCTATTACTTTTGTCCATATAATCATTAGAAATAAAATCAAATTTCAGATATGAGATGGTATTCTAATAAATGAGTGATGCTTCCTGTACGTGTTAGATGGTCCCTTCCCAAAGAAAGGAACATACCAGGACTTACTGATGCCTCTTGGAATGGATGTGCAGGGATGACTGAATCTTGACTGGTGGAGAAGCAAGGCTCAATTGATTACCTCTGTAATGAAAGTTTTGACAAACTCGTGTGTATACATTACCATTTCCAGTTACTAAAGCCAGGTTTCCTGGTTTGTCGATCCGTGATAGTCACGGAATTGAATAATTAGGATGTTTGTCCCAATACTTTTGTTCATATAGTGCATTCTATTGACAGTTGTGTGTGGACAAATGAACACGGTGTGTAATGGTGTAACTCAATATGGTAATAAGAACTAGACCAGTATTCCAGACAGGATGTATCAGGCTTATTCCTGAATTGAGATTTATAGGGGTGGAACGATTAATTATTTTCATGGTTAGGTTACGTCCCAGCTATTTTGTCTTCTATTCATCTGAGCCAAATCACAGACGAATTTTTGTCTCGATTCAGAAATTCACTAGAATTTTCCTTTCAAAAGAAACTCCATTAATCCCTGTCAGAGAAATAATACATGGTTCTTTAGTTTTGAGCTGGAGCTTAAAGGTAGTAGGGAACACAAGAGCCAGTATTGTCGTGTCCATTTCCGGTCAGTTTAATGACGGAGTGAGCCGTCATTAAACCCTAAAACAGATTTCTGTTGCGTTCTTTCATATTCTGTCATGCAGCATTGATTTGTCCAGCCACATTAGTTCATTAAAACAACAACACACACACGCATACACACGGTTTCAGCAAATAAGATTTTACTTCTCTGAAAAGGGTGTCTGGATTCACAAAAATTCAAAAAAATAAATCCTTTTCAATCAGCTGTAGGTTAATTTCATGCAATAGCTCATTTTCTTTCAAACAAGAAATTTCTTAAGCTCACACACTACAAACAAAAATCGAAGATCTCATTTTATGTATATATATATATATATTTATATGAGCAAATCTGATCTATAAATATATTTCAAAAATCAGAATGTTATCAAAAATAAGACGAGGCAGGGAGTGTTAAAGGTCGTCAGTGTGGAAAATCTGAAATCTGTATGTGACGCCAGATATGATGTAACTCTGTGAAAGGAAATAAATCCGTATTATGGAATGATTAAAAAAAGCCACGATGCTCTGATTGTGTTCCAAACTCTGAATGAGTTCCTTCCTCCCAGGCGTGCTTCTAAACTGTGAAGTGGGTTCTCGGTGAAGCCGAAATGTGCGGGGACGTAGGACGGGGAGTGGGGTAAGGGGACGGGGGATGCGTTTGAAAGGGTTGCTCTGGATGTGGCGTGGTCTTCATCTTGCATAGTAAGACACTGACACACTGCAGTTCAAGTATGGCAGGGTGGATGACTGGCTGCATAATGAGCTGCATAGCTAGGCCGTGTGCTGATCGTGTTGCGTACTGCCACCACAAACAACATGATGGAACTGGGATGTACTTCACTTCATTTAATCGATTAAAAGTACAGCACACCAAAACCTATTTTGATGTTGATATAAAAAAAAGAAAAAAACACACATGGCTATCATGACTAGCTCCCAGGATAGGATGCTAGCTTGAAAAAAAGGGGAAACTAAATAAAAACCACACTGGTTAAGATGAAACATCCCTTAAAGGAAAGGTTCACCAGATTTTTGAAATATTCACCACATCCATGAATTTCAGAATTTGAGCTCGGCGGGCCGTCAGCTGGCCTAATGCACTCCGTTTACGATGAACAGTCAAAAGTCAAGGTAAAGCTCCAAGAAAGTTATTGCACTCGCCCACTCGTTAATCTCAGGGCAAGTAAGGCCAGCAAACATCACAAACCTTTTTTTGTGTGTGTGAGGGGGGCGGGTGCAAAAAACTGATGAACATTCCCTTTAAGTCTACAGACAAATCACAAACCCGTGAACACGACCTGATCCGGTTTGCGCCAAGCTTGTGTGGAGACCGCACACAGATTTAACTCAAGGCACTGGATTTTTTTCGAATTCGAGTAACAAGCCCAGACTCTTCAATCTGGACAACACAGGCGTTCAGGAGTTGAATCTTGATAGGACGACAAATTATACGAGTTCGAAATCTAACGATTTGATTATCATTTGCACCGGCTGCTTTTTATCCAGATATTGCAATGGGGAAAAAATAAAAGTGTTCAAGACAGAGTCCGTCTCCATGGAAGCAAGGATATGTATTCAAACCAAAGCGAAAAAAATGTATACATATATATATATATATATATTTTGCACCAACATATTTTCAACCACGTTCTCAACCCACTGCTTTCTCTTATTTTAACTCTGAGCTCAATATGTACAGCAAAAGTCAAACCAAAGAAGTTTCAGAGCACTAAAAGGAGTAGTATTCAATGGAACCTAAAATATTTTCAGTGCTTCTCATTCATTCTGGCAGATAAATGAAAGTCATTCTGTACTTTCAGTTTCCGTTCCAAGTTACAAGAATAATTTGACAAAAACAGTGACGCCTTCCCCAAAACAGCCATGTTCGGTAGAATTTAAGGACCAATTAAAATGTACCTAACATTTACGTACCAATTAGTATTAAACATACCACCTCTAATATTCACATATAGACCTGCTTGTGTGGTTTCAGTCTCTACTACATACTGGTTTCTATAACAAAGGACAAAAAAGCTAAATAGTGGTAGTTGAAATTTTCAGTTTTGTTTTTTTCATTTGACTTCAAAAACTGATTATTTGCTCACTGAGATTTGAGGAAAGGACAAATATGTTAAAACTAATTTCTTTGCCAAATTTGCTTGAGAGCAGGGGCGTCGGAAGCATTTACTAAAGTGGTGTGGGGGGGGGCACACGGATGGTGTGCGTGGTCTCGTGTGTTTCCCTCATAAAAATCACTGGGTGGATTAGTGGGGGAGTGAAACAAATGATAACCATTATGAAATTGTTATATTACAATCATTTATAACCATAATATATATAAATACAGGTCTCCTTGGGTTACAACAGCCTCGACATACATTGTTTCGAGTTTATGGTGCTCACTCCCATAAAAACTCTTACAAATTGAAACGCGAGTGTTTCGTCTTACTTATGGACTACATGGCTGAACTAGTTTGGTCATGCGTGGCTGAAGAATATGTAAAATATATGCGAATGAGTGAGAGTCGACCTTCTCCAGTACGCTCAACTTTACCATTTTGGACTGTTAAAAATACAACTACAGTATATTTAATTCTTTTTCCTTTTTCTCTGGCTTAGTTGTGTTTTCATGTTCTAGATTATGATTTTACAACTGCGTAAGAATTGGGTGTGTTTCAACTTACACAAAAATTAATGTTACATATGAACAGGTCTGTGTTGTAAATCGATGACCTGTACTGGTTGGAAGTAGAATATAATAATGGTTCCGGCGCCCATGCTTAGGAGCGTGGAAGTACAGAGACCCGTGGAAAGGTGAACTAGGGTACGGTACGACATTAATCATCATTGCTGAAAAGTAAAGTGCCTGACACTCTTTGGTCTACCAACCCTAGCGTTGCAATATTGCAAGTCATGTCAGAAAGCGAACTAACACAAACTACACAAACGGTACAGTACAAGAGCCTGGGTCAGGTCATGCGGGCCGTTTTCAGTTTCAGTTTCTTTTTTTTTTCCCCGGATGTTTTTTTTTTTACTCACAGTTTCATCTGTATATCTAAAATAAACCTCTACCAAGAGCATCATCATCTTCACCAAACCCTGAGCAGAATGGAAGCCTCATGACAGACCAGGCCTAAGACTTCATACAGCAATGTTAAAAATCTCTCAGCACCCAAAAAACAAAAAAACAAAACACAAACAAACAGGGTTTTTTTTTTTTATCAGAGCCCAACTCAGCTGACCTTTAAGTTTTGGGTAGAACACAGATTCCATGCAGAAATGCACACATTCAATAATTATTCAATGAAATCATTGTTCCCTACAAAAATGCTACTGATATGATGTAAATGATGTATGAATCACAGTACAAGTGCGCACACACACACACACACACCTCTTTTGTTCAAATATATGACATATAATCGAAAGTCAGATGGGGAAGAGCACAAAAGTCACAGACCCAGATAAATAATATGCATGGTTGCCGTGCTCATAGGTAAAGGCGAAAAAATACTAATAAAGAAAAAGAAATGAACTACGAAAAATCAGTCAGAAGATGCTCATTTTGCTAAAAAAAAAAAAATATATATATATATATATATATATATCACTAAGGGAACTGGGGTGGCCTAAATCTTCTAGTCTCTGTTGGTTGTGTTATTGTGGCCAAACTATTTCTTTAAGACTTCTGAGTAAAATAAAACAACAAATTTAGCAACTGAACTGACCAATGGAGAGATCTAATGCCCAGTAAGACAAACAGATATGTTCCTCATCTAACTGGAAAAACCAAACAGGATTAGATGAGAATATAAAAAAAAACCTAAACTAATGAATTTGATGAGAAAGGTTACAGAGTGAACTAAAACAATATACTGTAGTATAAGAACACAATGCCCAGAAGAAACAGGAACAAAACTATTAAACTATCCAAAGTTAAAGCTTTTGGCTGTGCAAGTTAGATGATAGAACTTCCAAATGGTGCCTTTATGAATATGTTGTGAACTTTTTGCTACAAAGAAAAGCCTGAAGCATTCAAACTGCTTTAAATTAAGCCCAAAAAAAAATAATACTAGTTCCACTATGGTACAAACCTCACACCCCACTATTGCTTTTACAGAAACACACGATTGAAAGGCAGTGACGAGCTTCAGCTCAGCTTAGAAATAGGATGAAGCAAGTCATTCCTCGTAAATATTTTAACGTCGTAAAGGTATGTGCTGCTGAAAGTGCTTTTACGCAATCCAAAATTTACTTCAGTAAAAGAGTGTGTGATGTGATCTTGCATTCACTGAAAGTCTGTTCCCAAAGCTACATTCAGGAAATGCTAATGCCCTTTGAAGAAGGTTCTCTGAGTTCCATGCTATGACTAAAGCTAATATGCACAAAATTATTTGTACAGAAAACAGCTCAGCAGCATCTTAACTGCACCATACAACATTATATCTCTAAAAGGATGCTTTTCTGGACAGCCTAAAAAGGATCCAAACCAAACAACCCACTGAAAATCAGTTTTCTTTCACTACATCTTCTCAAAGTCCATCCAACTGCTCTTAAACTTAGTATTACACTCACACATCCAACATTAGCATTCTTGCTCTGAGAAGCTTCAAGCATATGGGTGCAGGTCTACCAGACCTACCTTTGCTCTGGCCACAAATGTCATTTTTAAATGACTAATTAATAACTATTATTATTTATTTTTGATGTGTGTGAAAGGTTGCAGTGTTGCCAACAGACTGGATGTTGAACATAATTTAAGATATGCACTTTGTATATATTTTAAATAGCTTTGCTATTGGGGCAGCTTATGGCCTGCTGGTTCGGGAGTTGCCCCTGCAATCAAAAGGTTGTGGGTTCGAATCCCAGGACTGCCACTGGTACCGTAGAGCAAGATACCATCCCCACACACTGCTTCAACCGGGTTAATGGGATAAATGAAGAGAAAGAAATTCACATTGACAACACTGTGTGCTGTACACAGGACTATAAGGTTCACATTACTTACTTACTTCAACAGAAACTCAACTAGCATCGTCATAAACCTTGTCAGACCACTGCTACAAAACATGCATTAATGGGTATAGCATGGACAGATCGATTACAGCCCGACTTCAGCTTCAGCAACATTACACCAAGGATCCACTGTCTTCAGCACCGACCTCTCGAGCCACCCAGATAAACACTTCATTACAACCACAGTTTCAGTTTTACAGGAGTGTTAGGAGCTCAGTGCAATTTGCCCTCTCGGTGACCTGGCCCCATTCTGACAGCACTATCACAGTAACAATCTATAATACCCTGTCTTTCATCCAGTGTTATTGCTTTATCTGCTTCCCAGAGATGCCCCCCAGGACTTCAGTGACCTGTAAGATATGCCGAGTGTTGTAAGCCCCCTTCTCTTCCCATGCAAGACCTCCACCCCACCATGTAACAGTCCAGGAACTAGATGTTTCACAAACACAGAAATCTCAATAAAAACGGGAAATCTTCAAAGAGGCTTCGACTGATTTTTCAAAATGACATCTAATTAGAAGGTGAAGGTTCTACAGAAGCTTCCTGAGTCAGAACTGCGAACTGTTTACGGCTGTTATGAAGTTGTTATGAATTACTCAGCTCGATTTCCGAGATCTTTCGACAAAGTGAGGCAAAAATGGTACCCAAAGAAGAGCCAAACAAACTGTACCACCACCAAATCTATGAGGGACATTAAAAACATTTCCACACTTTCATATTGTGTTTGCAAACAGTAGAGGCTGGATAAGTAGTAACTGGGCATGTCTGAGATTGCACCGCCTTTCAGCGCCATCTGAGTTCCACCTCTCTGGAGCTCAAATAGGTTTGAAGGGGCAGAAGATTTTCATGTGATGAGGAGGAAGATGAGGATGAGGAGGAAGAAGAGGAGGATGATCCTGTGACCATGATGATGATGATATGAAAGCAGTGGTGCGTTAGCGGCTTTGCGCTCAACCGAAAACATTTTTTGCCGATAGCATTAAACATTTGGTCCGATGCTGGGAAAACTGCATCCAAAAGGAAGGTGCCTTTGAGGAAATGTAATGTAATTTCTTTGAAACTCTTCATAAAGAGAGTTTAAATATGTGGAAACTTTTAGAATATCCCTCATACAGGTAAAAAATATACATTAAAGTAGACAAATGTAGGTTCACTGGTCATAGTGGATAAGGAATGAAATGTAAGCACTATGAGCCTCATTCACCACTGCCGCAAAGAAATGAAACGGATTTCTCAACAAAGCATCATAACCTACCGCACTGTGGACATTCCTAATGTCATGAATTAAGTAGAAATTTTGAAAAATCAGTAGAATTCCCCTTTAAACCCAAAGTGAGGACTGTGCAACAGAAATGTCCACTAGCTCCTCTTGCTTCACTTTCTGGTCTTATCTACTCTTAGACTCCTTAGGTCAGTTATGTAAACATCAGAATCAGGAAACATGATTGATCCCGCTGGAAACTGTTTAACATGTGGCCTGAAGCTCTCCTTGCTCCCTGTGTGGACCGGAGGAGTCGCACGTTTTTTCCGAAGCCCTTCCAGAAAATGGGTCTGAAGGTGTAATGAACTAGTGTAAGACTCGTTACTCATAAGAGAATATAGTGTATAAACAGCCCAAAACACGAACAGAACTACAGTTATCAGCCATAAATAAAGACAATAGTTGAGGATATGCTTTAAATAAAATGTGGGAATCCGTGCAGCTTCTGGAGTGAAAGTCATGGGGTAGAGGCCAAGCAATGCGGAATGGAGATGAGGTCTGGAAAAACAAATGATGTACTCAAGAGAAAAAAAAGCGATAAGCAAAATTTAAAGGGAGGGGTTGAGCATCAGTGCTGGTGCAAAAAAGATTACTAAGAGTTTGTTACATGGTGGTCACTCCTAGATGATGTCCAGCACCCTTGAACAACCCTCACCTCTCCATGATACATAAACTCATCTCTTACGAACTTCTGAGGAGGGCGGAATATCGTTGTGTACGGGTGTGCAAAGAATAAAAGGAAAAAACAAATACAGTTCCAGTAACATCATTCCAAACTGTGAACAATACTCCAGTATCTAGACAGCGATGAGAGGGTCATGACCTCATGAACACAGATAAAGGGGAGACCACGTCCACCCATGGACATCAAGAAGCTAAAGAAAGGGTGGGTAAAGAAAGCGGAGCAGCACTGTAACAGCTGTGTGTGTGTGTGTGTGTGTGCGTGTGTATATGTGTGTGTGTGTGTGTGTGTGTGTGGGTGTGTGTGTTTGTGTGTGTGTCTGTGTGTGCGAGCGCAGAGTAAAGAGAAATACTAATAGTCTTTTCATAGAATAAGTGATAGCTGAAGCAGCTTCAGTACTAGCTGTACTGGAGAATCCTAGCGGGTGGTGGCCCTACTCTGCTTTGGAGCGCGGCTCTGTGGGGGATAAGGGCGAGCCCTGGCCCTTCCCGTTGCACTGGCGCTTGTAGAGCCTGTAGCCCTTTCGACAGAGCAGGACAAACCAGTAAACCTGGGGCGAGAGGATGCAGAGGTTGCCCAGGTTGGCGGAGAGGGGGACGTGGAAGGGCACGCTGTAGAGGGGGATGTTGTAGTGAGCGCCGTACACCCAGTACATGTAGGGGAACAACACGATGCGGCACAGGAAGAAGCTCAGCAGCACCATGCCTCCGTTCACCTTGTGCAGCCAGTATTCCTGCATGCCCAACTACAGGGAGAGACAAACAGAACGCTCGTTAACTGCAGGCTTATCAGCGCACAATGATTTGATGGCTACTCTGAATATGCCGCACTTTGTTAGTGCACAATTAAACGTTTTAAATTATATATATATATAATAAGGCATACATACCAACATACACACACACACACACACACACACACACACACACACACACACACACACACATACATATACATACATACATATACATGTGTGTGTATTTATGTATGTGTGTG
>JBBKCR010174041.1:0-15019 GCA_037577295.1 Ladigesia roloffi | reverse complement strand
CTGAACACTGAACACTGACCAATATGTCCTCATAGACAATACTTTGACACTTTACAGACACTACGACACTTTATGCACTCAATATTGCACATAATTGCCTTTGCACAACATTTTTGGTCATCCATTATACCGGACATTTTATACTTGCATATTTGTGACTACTTACTGTACTTACTGTACTTATTCATATTCATATTTATTCATATTTATTACATGCATATTTGTTTTTTGTTTTTTGTACACCACTATTGCTCGGGTAGCTTGCACACAAGAATTTAACTCACATGTACTGTACCAGTATACTGTAATGTGACGTCATGATAAAAGTGATTTGATTTGATTTGAACGTCTTTCAGAGACTATTATTTCCAGTCCAGTCCCTGAACTGGACCATTTCAGATGAAAGTTTCTGTTGGTTAAGTGCATTTAACTGAAGTCCTGAACCAGTGAAAAACCCTGAGCAGATGATTCCAGATGATCAGGCGGTGATCAGTATACTTGTGGTGCTGAATGCTGAGTGGTTGGAACTCCTTTATCTACGCTCTTTGTATCTTTCAACACCTCTTGCAATAAAGCATTTGTTCCCATTTTTTCATCTAATCTTCTCAATATACCACAGATAAGTCAATCTGATAATATCTAATCTTTTTCCACCTACAGGGCAATTCAAAACGAAATACATAGAAATGAAGGGTGGCTCAAGCACTGTATCATTGAGAACAATACGAGTCTGAAACCACAGAATAAGCATCTTCAGGAGTAGTACAGCCCTGTGTGGAAGTTACGGTGATGCTTGTGCATATTACATTTGCTTTTTGCTCTAAAGACTGAATAATTGTTTGATTTATTTCTGGTTCTCCTACTTTGTTTCCGATGTCACAGATATCGATGGGGTCGTTGTCCCCGCAGCAGCCAGTGTCTCCATCTTTGTGTCCTGGATCCTCCCATGTCTGAATGGAAAGAATACAAAACCTCAGTCAATAATGCAACTTGCAGTGAGACATTATTGTTTCTGCCACACAAACTTAGTGTTAAACCCCTATAACTCTGTCTCTCCACACCCTGACATCAGAGAAAACAGAAACAGAATCATGTTAGTTCACTCACTCACAGCAGAGAGCAGAGAGGTAGAACACAGACCTGAGGGATCGCTCCATAGTTCCAGATGTAGCCCTTATGGGGAAACACATTACACACATAACGCAGATTTCCTTTCTTCACATCCTGCTTCAGAGGGTTTAGTGGCTCTTTGGTTGCAATCTGGAGAAAACAGAGAACATGACAGACACACTGGATGAATAATCCTCCCAGGCAGAGGCAGAGGACAGGGCTCTAGGTGATCAATTACCTGCCTCTTTGGCCACAGTGCCATCTTTGGCAATGTCCCCACGCTTTCTACAAAAACCTATGGTGTTATTCCAAATTTACAAGGAACCATGCCAAACTGCGAACGAAGGACTGAGAATCCCCACACACCCCCACACACCCCAACATGGACAGTTCACTCTTCTGCCCTTGGGACTAAGGTGCAGATGTGTGAACCTAGATCCTCCTGACTCATCAACTCCCTGTTTCCCATGGCTATCAGACTACCTATCCTACCTCAAACTGTAATTTTGCGCCGAAAATCAATTTTCCTTGAATTTGAAAATGCACAGTTAATATTTCTCTACATTGGCATATTACTGACGTATTTTAATCTGGACAGCATGTGGACAGCAAAGAAAGAATTTAATTGCACAGAGAAATGCTCTTTCTACAGTACACTGGACAAACATTTTGAATCTCGCATCTTAGAATCTTGAAAGTGGGTCGCAGCTGAACTGACTGCGTCGCTGCTTTTTGATTGGTCGAAACATCATCACAACATGGAAAGAGGCGATTGTTTTTTTACTCTGTGTGCAAAAAACTTTGGGCTGAATATAATTTTTTGAGTTTTCTATGGCGCTAACAAATTTAAACGCTCCTCTGGTGATCCATATTATAATTATAATAATATTAGGAGGCTTTTTGTAGGTCAGAAACAATGAATGTCATTTTCTGAGTAATAAAGGAACTCAGATGATGAACATTTTGTAAATGTATTTATTAACAAAAAATATATTTTAATATTCACACATGCAAATAGAAAATGTCAGTGCAAAACCTCTTGAATGGTAGTGTGCTTGAGATGAAATTAACAAACAGGAGTAAATTAATTCTAATATTTTCTCAGTTGGACGGTAAGATGGTCTTCATTAATTATGCTGTTTTACACTTGCATGCAATTGGACATGTTCAAATGTGGAATTCTCAGTCATTCTTAGTAATTTGTTGTTCAGCTATGATGTGAAAACTTCAAAGGCTGTGTTCAAAATCTCTACACATCACCTCATTCAAAATGTGTTTATTTTATTGTATTATTTTTATTTTGTAAATTTTGTTTCTGAATTCAAAGGACACTGAGAGGAATTTGTATCCTCTAGTGACATTTGGCCACAAGAGCAATACTGAGGACTGACACTGATGTTGAATGACAAGATTCCCAACTCCAACTCATCCCAGGTGGTGCTGGAGCAGAAACTTGGCACTGTGCATGATAACTTTATCCTCATGTGCTGCTCCTCCAGTCCCCTTGGAAATAAATTTCTATAGAGATTGCAGGGATGTGTGGGGTTGGAGCGACGGAATCAGGCGAATGGCGCTTTTCCATAGGTATCTCAGTCTTCTGGAGTCTTTCTGGAGTCTCTGAACCAATACTCTCCTCACAGTTGTCACAGTTGGCATGTTGTCCCAAAACCACATCCGTGAGTCAAACCGTCAGAAAGTTGTTCTGTCTGAACAGAAGTTAGTGACGTCCTGGGTCACCTTCACGTTTCTCACAGAGTTAAAGTTAAGGAGTGATGAAACAGAAACGAGCGCATTTAAAGTTAGATTTTGACTCACCAACAAACAGTTAATAGGAGTCAGAACTGCACTGTTACAGATTTTCTCCTCTTAAAAAAGGGTTTATTAGATGTAATTTCATTTAAAATTGTTCTTTAATAAGAATAAAATAAATGGATAAGTGATAAAAACTTGTGGTGCACTAAACTTTTGGCTTTCCATCGTTTCTGCTGCACACCCAACGCAGCACTGCCAGTCGAACACAGAAATTGATATTCAGTGAGAGATTTTATCTGTTGGTCTTTGATGCCTACCTCTATTTTTGCACTGGTCCACCTGGGAACCTCAACCACTGCATGGAAGATTTTCTGGTGAAAATGAATGAAAATGAATGAAAACATTCTGCAGCATAAACTGCAAGGGCATTTGAAAACCCAAGTGAGTGAAAAAACCAAAAAAATCAATTGTGCAGTTGGGCAAAAATGAAAACATTCTCATGTATGGAGAGATCTTTATGATTCTGTTGATGTTGCATTAAGCTTGTTAATAAAGTTTCCCTTGGCATAAAATATAAAAACAGAATAAGAAATATGCAGAAATCTATGTGAAATCACAAAGGACTGCACTCTAATGCAGCAGAACACACAGAATCTGGACCGAATCTGATGAGAAAATCTTCAAGAAGCTGTTCTAGTCTATAAAAGATTGTATGCAGATTACAGCTCAGAGAACTTACAGGTCAACCATGCAGTTTAGAAAGTGGGCATGAAGAAATTGGGCTTTAATACAAACACAGTGATTAATACAGTCATGATTTATCAATTGCAACTAAGATAAAATTTTAAATGGAACAGGTTCTAAAACATCCACATACCTTTTCCTCGTCTGCATAAAGAGGGATGTCGTGGAATGGTGATATGTATTTGCCGTCTGAGTTTTCTGTGGAGAGGTGAGTGACATTATGTAGACTTATAGTCTTATAATAATAATAGAAAGAAACTTTTGTATTCATTAACCACCTTTTTAAACTCATCTGTACCTATAACCCTACAGAAATGTTCATGCATGAAATAACTACAAAAAAAACAGATTTGCTGTAGTGATTTCCAAACCAGTACAAATTTTTAATTTAAACCAGTCACCCACTGGTGGCTGTGGGGCAGCATTTGGTCACTTTTAATTACAACTGCAAGACAGAACCAATAACTAAAAGGAAAAAATCCACAGATCATGTTCTAATTTGCATAAAGTGTTATATGCAACAGTATTAATGGAATTTAAAATGACATTTTCTATCGTTTTACTAATCCGTATTTCCATGTGCCACAAAGACAAGATTAATGTATTTTAACTTTACTTTTGAAAGAAACTTGGTGTCAGACAGGACCTCTGGTCCGATTGAGATGTTCACAAAATTTCAGCCAGAAATTGGCAAAAATTATTGTATATATGATGGCAAAAGACAAACACAATTGTAGTCCAGTAAGAATATCTTTGCTGTATGCCCAAAATCACATATGTCCAAAACAGCTATTTTTCAGGGAAGACACTTTTCATTTGGTTAATACTTTCTCAGTTTTACACGTGGAGACCAATAGCAATGATTTATGAAAAAAACAAACAACAAAGACCAAAAGTGGAGTTACAAGGTTTCCGCCAGACAGCGACGATACCTTAATCTTAACTCATACGAATTAACGAGGAAAAATGTCCCCAAAATTACATGTTGATTGATTACAATTCCCATTTTCCCCAAATGGGGCTACAGAATTGAAGCGATTCTTCAGATTAGCACTCAGACAAGCTTGGAGAAAATATAAATCACAGGAAACTAAATAGTTCGATATGGAAATGAATGGGTGATCCAGAGTCCTTACTGGGTACGATGCCCATATTGTTTTTATTTCCTTTTTACTTTAAAGTGAGGCCTTTATTATACAGTTCATAGTGTAGAGCTCTGTATCCTACAGCATTACTGCCACAAACAGATGCTCTATTAAGAAGGTACATGCAGGGAAGGCTGAATCTGCATGGGCTGTAAGTCTGAGAATAAACACACAGAAACAAACAAGATAGAAACAGTATCAGGAACCTAAAGAATCTGTATATAAAATCTAATCCACCCCTCGGAGAAGAGGATAATAGCAATGTTATATAAACAGTAATATAAACAGCTGAAAAGCTGTGTAAGTCTATCTCTTCAGTGTGTAAGTTTGACTTACTGAAGTAGACTCTGTAGTCCAGTGTGTTTGGCTTCCCTCTCTCCTCTATAGTGAAGCTCATGTTGATCCAGACTTCTTGTTTTTGACGACAGGCTCAGATCCTCTGCTCTAAAGCCGCACAGGCCACTGTAATAAGTCTCCCGGGGTTTAGAAGACACATGCGTGGCTGTTAAGCCAATAGGCAGCCTTCACTTTTCTCCTTATCCAACCTCTGATTGAGTGTGAATGCAAACACTCTGAGGAGTGACCTGTGTGACCCTGAGGCTGAGATCATGGTGACTTTTAATGGAAAGTAATAAACGGTTTTGATTTTGGATCAAATAATACGTAATGTAGGATGCAATCAATACTTATTGAATTCTGAAAAGTGATCCTATCCTGGAGTTAAATATTTACTCTTAGCAGAATGAGAAGATATTACATCAATTTTCAATTGCTGGCACATATGTTAGTCCAGTTCTGCTCCTGATATCTTCTTTATTATGTCTCACAAAGTCTTGTGACGTTTTCTTACTGGGTGCAAAATAATTCATCATGAGTACTATCTTATTTAATTTCTTACATTAGCTTATAATTGCTTTTAATAGATTATACTATCTTACCATGTGAAATATCACTACTTAATATTACTGATCCAATACTGATCTCTATTATACGCAATAAAAGACTCCCAACCACTATTTGAGTTGCTGGTAATTCACTTAACCAATTATTTGTCTATAGTATTTCTACCCCAGCATTTGTGTATATAGCACAGTGTATTTCATATTGATTTGAGTTTCTACTGGATTTGTTTTGACTTTATATTTTACATTGTTCTCGTCTCTGTGCGTCTGTGCAGTTGAAACTTGGAACCATTTTTCTCTGGGATCAATAAAGTGTTCTGATTCTGATTCATTCAAGTCTTTGTGTGTTGATAAGTCTCACATGTTCAGATACAGTTCTCCTACCTCTGGCCCTTTTTTTCTGATCCGTGTACAGTAATTAAGACCCAGTGAGAGTGGAACTAAATGAGTGCCCCACACGTTGAACTCTCAGGATGAGTTGAACTCTCAGGACTTGTTCACCTGGATGTAAGCACGTCTGTGACTATGCGGAGCGGCTGGTGGCACCAGATGGGTGTGATTTGAGTCAGAGTTAAGCCAGTTAAGCTGTACTGCTTGGATTAGGCCTTAACGTCTCTGGTTTGACCTCCCAGCTCTTTGATTTTACTGTCTATTTATAGGCCTCTTGACCAGGAACAGTTTAAAAGAATACATGTGCAGTAAAAATAAAGACTTATTTGCTGTTCAAATATTTTTTAGCTGATAGAATCTGAACAAAATTTTAAGATAGTTAGCAAGATGCTGATTAAGAAAGATATAGTGTGGGAATAAATTACACACAATACAGCTTAAAGTGTGACCTTTATATTACAGGTCAAAACTACATTTTACACTCTGCTCAGGGCGGTCTTCATACAACACCCTGACTAATCTAGGAAAACATTCATTAACTGTTAGAACGGTTAGATTTTACATGGACAGCCTCTAATAAAACATCCACATACCTTTTCCTCATCTACACAGAAAGGGATGCCATGGAACAGAGAATTATTTATTTTTATTGTCTGTGGAGAGGTGTGTGATATGTAGTTTGTTGCACTTTGAGTGTCATCAACACCTGGAAATCTACAAAAATGTTGCACTTTATCATTCACAAAATGTCATTTAATGTGCAAAACATAATCAAACAGAGTAAAGTAAAATCAAATAACTGAAGAAAGAAAAAAATGCATAAAAGAAAATTGAAGGTGCATTCGAAGTGCGAATGTTTAAAGAAAGGCAAAGGAGAATAATGCAGTTTTAGCAACTTTTTTTCAAACATCCAGTTGCAGATCTGTTATTGATGGGCAGTTGATTGGGCAGCATCATCATCATCATCATCATCACGATTTCACCAGGTTTAATTTCAGACCTTTTCACCACTAACATAGCAGCTCCTGCAGATCTAAGAAGAAACTGGCCAGGATAATACACTTCAAACATATCAGAGATGTTTTTAGAACTTAAACCATTGATGCCTGAAATAACAAAAGAAAATAGATTTATGTAGTGTTATCCAAACCAGTTGGCTACATACCGTATTCTGAATATAAACAGGTCACCCACTGGTGACTTTTATTCTGTAAGACCAACCAAAGGCTCCTCACTCGTTTCCACCACACCAGAATAAACACTGCAGGTGTTTTTCCTGTTCAAAGATTGTTTAAGCACATTAATATACCAGACGTCACTCCTGATCGTTGAAGACTGAAACCAACTTGCTAAGATTTGCAGGCTGAAGGAAACAGCGTAAAAGAGTTCAGAACTTGACAGCTGACAGCTGCGGTTTTTAAATGTTGTAACTACAGACACAGACATTGGCACAAGCTGTCAAGAGAGGATAAAACCTCTCTAAAATCACGAAGAAGCTTCTGTAAAAGGGTGCCACTTAAACCATGTTACAGCTCCATCTACTGTCTAATGATGTCAGTAGAGTGTTTCATATCACTGCAATGGGCCAGCAATCCAACCTAATAACAAGAAAATATATTCATGATACATTATAGCCTGAACCAGTATACGTCCGTCAGGGCCTCTTTCTGCTAGTGTCCATTCTCAACAATTTGGATGTTGTTTTTGAGTCCTTACTTACGTTCAGAAGCCAAATAGCTGCAGGTGTGAAGAGTCGTTTCTTTTATCCCAGGACTGTTGCTAAGGACTGTTGGTCATATTGTAAGTCACTGTGGAAAAAAGCATCTGCCTAATGAACGTTCTGTACTGCAATGTAGTTTAATGTAAAGTAAAAGTATCCTTAAAAGGTGTCAAGTATGATTTTATTGCATATTATTTTGATTATTGCAATTTTCTTTATGTAGGAGTACGACAAACTCTCTTGTCCTGTTAATCTGCATTGGTTGCCAGTCCAATATAGACTAAATTTTAAAGGTTTATTATTTTATTGATTGTATTTTTTGTCATATTTACATATGTACATATATATATACTATTTATCTATAAATATATAACACATTTATTTAAACAGAAAATATATATGTTATTTATTTGAAACGTAGCTTTTACGATTAGTTCTGTACTCGAGTGAAAAAACATTTTTTAGTTTGCGTGTTTTGATTGGTCTGCTTTGAAGGCTTTAATGACGTCAGGTTGGGGGCGGGACCTGTTGCTATGAGACGGTAAACTCCTGAGGGAGACATGAGAGAACTGAAAAAGTCTATCTAGGGAAAAAAGGCGATTTATTCAGGTAAGAGTTTTACAGAGCACAACTGATTCTGTCAGTAATGGACATTATTTCTGTGTCTTACTTTTTGCCTTGAAAAGCGAACTAAGCGGACGGGTTTTTGACAGTTACCGTGATGCAAATGTTCAACGTCATGTTTTTAGTTTTTCTAACGTCAGCTCTTAATATTAAATATGGTCAAAAATATTGGGACAGATGATCATTACTCCAAGGTCTTTAATGACATTGCATTTAAATATGTAAAGTTTTATATGAAATACCCCCCCTGCATCTAGAACAGCTTTTACTCTTCTTTGAAGGCTTTCCGCAAGATTTATTCGTTTATGTGGGAATTTGTGCCCATTCACTATCTAGGGCATTAATGGGGTCAGACATACATGCTGTACGAGAAGGCCTGGCTCACAATCTCTGTTCAAGTTCATCCAAAAGGTCCTGGATGAGGTTGAGGTCAGGGTTTTGTTTGGGCGAGACAAGCGCTTTCACACCGAACTCATCCAGCCACGTCTTTATGGAGCTTGCTTTTTGCACTGGGACACAGTCATGCTGGAATAGTTCATTCCCAAACTGTGTCCACAAAATCCGAAGCATAGTGTTTGTCCAAAATGTTTTGGTGTGCGGAGGCATCAGGTTTGGCTTTTACTAGAAATAAGGGGTCCCAAGACTTTGGTTCATATCTTATAGTAAAAACATAATGTGACTCTTTCTAGTAAATGTAATGTTTAGTTTGACAACTGTCATACAGTTTTCTAAATGATTGTTATTTGAAACCTGGCTGTTTAAAGCTCCACAGTTGCTTTACACATTTGATCCAGTCACAATTGTGCCAAATGATCAGAATCAGAAAATGTTATTGATCCCAAAGGAAACTTCTTGTTATGACTACAGTTGATCCCAGATGAAACTGGCTCTTTCAACTGCGCAGACACACAGAGGCACAAAGACAACTAGACTGCATTTTCAGAGGAAATGCAAATTGTGCTTGCTCAAATGCAGCAGTCGTCTGACCCTCCTTGTCCTCCTACTTTTTGCTGAGGCCTGAAGTTGACTACAGAGTCTCGTATCTGTGGCCTAAAGAAATATTAAAATGGGCCTGCCGGTAAGAAACTCCACAGAAACTCCTAAACCATAGCAACTACCTTTCATGTCTTAGCAACCACCTAGAAACAGCTCTATTCAGTTTATACAGGTGCTTCTTTATACATTTGGTCATATATTTCAGTAATTTTTGCGCTAATAGCTAGAGTGACATCATAGCTCCAGCAGGTATTTAAATTCAAATGCCCGAAGATTCTAAGGACATTTGGCGTTCACTCAGCTGTAACTGCCACAGTATCTGCCTCTCTCTGTCTCTATTCTCCTGCATTCTCTCCTTAAAAGAAGGAGTAGCCACCTGTAGGAGGTCAGATAGATATTGAAGGGCAAGGCCGTGAATGGCCTAGAAGGTTAATAGAATACATTTAAATTCAACCCGAAACTTAACAGGGAGCCAGTGGAGCTGCTGCAAAATGGGAGTAATATAATAAATAGATGGAGTTCTAGTAACAAAGCGTGTGGCTAAAAGCACATTAAAAACAATATAAAATATAAATTGTAAAATAAAAGTCAGATAAAAACTGCAAAAAAGTACCCTATTCTATTTGCAAAATGCTGGGTATACAAACCAAAGTTAAATAACTTTTTGTTTAGTTATTCAGACAGTTTGTCTCTTTCTGAAATACGAAATCATATGATAAAGATCAAATTATGGGTCAGGTGGATGCATAATGTCAGCTCAGAGATAAAGGACATAATCATCTCATCATCAAGTCATAATATTTAATTCAATTTCTTTAAAGCAGTGCCTCTACATCCTCTTAACTCTAATGACCATTGCTCTGCAGGCATCATCATGGAGATCGTGTACGTGTACACAAAGAAGCGCAGTGAGTTTGGCCGCCAGTGCAACTTCTCTGACAGACCGGCTGAGCTGCAAGTCGACATTCTGCCTGATCCCTCTTTGGCTGACAACTTTATAGATAGAGACCCCTGCGATGTACCCATACAGTGTACACAAGAAATGTCCGAACATGAGGTCAGTATTACAAATCCTTCAGAGCACCATTCATGTCTAAATCTACCTTTTTTTAAATTAACCGTCATAGTCATGCTTAAATACACAGATTATTAGTCACTCTACTGGAAAGCTCTCCCACTCCAAAGTGCATATTAACTCGAACTGAGTGTATTAGTAAAATCTGATTTAATAGAATATACTTAATGTAAAACCGGTCTAAAATCAAGGTTTGTTCTCCTTTTTCTCTCTGTGCCATTGCTCTCCGGATTTTGTTCTTTATGGGCATTTGCAGGCAAAGCTGTTCCTAAAACCCCCATAATCTTTATTATTATTACATGTTTTTTAAATATAATCCCTTTTGTTCTGACAGAGGAACACCAAACAAAGCCCGGCATGATGCCTGGCACCTCAAGCATTAACACAACTTCTGTACAAGGAGCTGATTTGCTGCATGACAATTTACCTTTGGTTGTGCCTCCAGCAGAAATCTGTGCTGCTTGTGTTGTAATGGTTAAACCTGGAGCTAATGACGAACAGCTGCTTATCCAACTTACAATTTTGTACTAGGTAAACACGAAGCGCTTTGAATATGAGACACGTGGGATAAACCATGTGGAAGGAGGGTGGCCAAAAGACATCAACCCCCAGGAAATGGAACAGACTATACGCTACAGGAAGAAAGTGGAGAAGGATGAGAACTATGTGAACATACTCATGCAGCTTGGGAGTGTGAGTATCCAAGCGAAATCAAAGACAAGCTCCTTGCAGTGGCTCCGATTTCAGAATAGAATTGATGGATTACTCATCATGTACAAGGCATGTAATGGTTTGGGCCCTAAATGCAGCTCTAATATGTTTGATGTTTATAAACCTAGTGGGTCTCTTAGAACCGGCAGGTGCTGCTCAGCTAGTGGTGAAATGATCTTAAAGTTAGACCTGGTGAAATGGTGTTTATCCACTATGCTGTCTAACCAAATTATTATCAGATCTGCGACTGGAGCTTAGAAAAGCTGCCAAAAACAGCACCATTATATTCTACCTTATTTTAAATATCAGCGCTTCTGTTGAACTACCTATATTCTTTTATTTCTTCAATTATTTAATTTGATTATTTTCACATAAAACATATGACCATTGTTTTTTAATTAGACCAGACTTGAACTGACTTATAAACATACACCTTTATATTCACAGGTCATGTAAGAAAATATAAGAACATATAAGAAGTATCAGATAGGTATAATTAATACTTAGAGCATTAGAGAATTCAGACAAATCAAAATGGGAAATGAAAGGGTAATGAATTATCTGAGGATACTAAACTGAACTCTCAACATTGAAATTGTTTGCATATACTTTTAGAAAAAAGCAAAAATTGTGTGTTTCTCTTTGCTGTAGCACATGGAGCACTGCATCCGACAGAACAACACCATCGACATCTACCAGGAGTACTTTGAGGAAGAGGAAGACGTGGAGGAAATGGAGGAGCATCCCTCAGGCAAAACAATCAACGTGTTCAGGTGGCATTACTGCTGGTATTCTACTGCATAATGGCAAATAATATAGGGATGATGGAAATGGATGAATCATTGATGACAGAGTTGCCCAGAGATCTGTGATTGCTTACAGGACATAATCCTCTGATTCCTCTCTGATCTTGTCTTCATTCAGAGATCCTAATGAGGTGAAACGCACGGCCACCAGCTTGTCCTGGCACCCCGATGGCAGCCGTAAACTGGCTGTGGCCTACTCCTCTCTGGAGTTCCAGAAAGTCACCAAAGACATGAGCAGTGACTCCTATATATGGGACATTGGTAAGTCACTGCTGCTGTTAGTAACTTGCTACTTTTTGTCAAGATCCAGCAACAGGGAATCCCCAGGTTACAACAGTCATGTCATATGTTGTTTTGAGTTTATGATGCTTACTTACCCATAAAAACCTTTGTAGGGACGGATCTGTGTTGTAACTGGTTTGTAAACAATAAAAACCTTTTATTGTTAAAGTCGCACAGAAGCAACTTCAAATACTTTCACATTTTACTCTGACTTCAAAGTAATATATAAAGTCTTCATTCTCTTTCCTCTTACAGTGAACCCCACTAAACCTGAGATGACTGTGAAACCTGTCTCTCCACTTGTCTGCCTGGAGTACAACCCCAAAGACTCACACATTCTAGTTGGGGGAAGCTACAATGGGCAAATAGGTGGGGAAAAGACTTTATCATCTCTCAGTTTATTGATGTTTTCACTGCATCTACATCACCTGTCAAAAATGTGTGTGTGTGCTGAGATATTCTAAGTTACTCACTTTATATTTACTAAAAAAGCATAAATATTCTTTGTTAAAAAATACGCCATATTCACCATTTGAGTTACTTTATTAACCAGAAAGTCACATTTTTTTATTCATCACTGTGAGTCCCTCAAGTTTGGTTTATTTTCATCTCCTGATCACACCAGAGCATAATGAGTGCTTAAGGGAAGCACCTGCTGGTGTGATTAGGGGAATAATTGGGAATATTTTGGGATTGGTTGTAGTTTTGTGTGTTGGTGTATTTAGTGGGATTAGGGCCGACACCACCGTCATCTTTAGGTCTCTTAATGATTTGTGTTTGCTAGGAAGCTCTTCTGTTTGGCCCGCACGCCATGGACCGACCTGGACAAAAAGTTCGGTCCATCCGTCAAGAAGGCATCCTTGATGTTTCTTTGTCTCTCTTTATTTTTGAAAAACAAAAGACAAAAGGCACGTGGGCCAAACAAAAGGGCTTCCTAGCAAACACAAAGCATGAAGAGACCTAAAGATAACCCCACTAAAAACACCAACCCCCAAAACTACAACCAACCCCAACACATTCCCAATTATTCCCCCAATCACACCAGCAGGTGCTTCTCTTAAGCACTCATTAAGCTCTGGTGTGATCAGGAGATGAAAATACACCAAACTTGAGGGACAAACTTGAGGTCACCCGACGTCACAATCACCTACAAAAAGCCACCTAATGTAGTTGTAATTATAATGTGGATCATCAGGCGAGTGTTAGATACTTGATCAACTATTACGCAATGAAACAGTTAAAGTGAATTTAAAGTTGAAAAGTCTATATTGACTCTACATCACCACACAGCCAGTTAAAAGAATGTCAGACCTGCTCGGGTACTGATTCTTTCATCTTACAAATAAAAAAACTTGTTTTATTGGATATATTTTATAACTGTTCACAATGAAAACCTGTGCTGTATAAAAACTTTTGACTACTAGACATGAATGTCCATTTCTTAATGGCTGAATGTCGCATTTAGTCTATTTATCTTAATAATGATGTTTTATGAGTCACATTCTCAGCCTCCTTTATGTCCTAAGCACCCTCATTTCTCAGAGAATCATATTTAATTGAAAATGTTCTTTTTTTCCTCTCAGTTAAAAGGGCAACTCTTATGCAAGCTCATAAAATACCATCAGATATGCGAGAGAAGACAGTGTCTGCCAAGCGCAGAAATACTAAAGGGCATGTTCCAGTGCAAAGCTAATTTAAATGCAGAATGTTCTTGGAGGTTTTGTAACATGTTGCTTATTTATGTCTAAGTGTCTCTAAATGGCTCTTGTACTTGCAGTCAAATATAATTATGGTATAATTAAATGAATGTACGAGTTTTTGTGAAAATGAAGGAATCACCGAACCAAGAAACAACGTTTCATTCAAGCTTGCTTTTCTCATGCAGCACAACAAACCTGTGGATGCGCTGTAACTCGCCACCATTAAGTACAAGTGTATGTGTCATTAAATCACTTGGTGTCTGTCTTTTCCACAGCCTACTGGGACACACGAAAAGGAAGCCAGCCCGTTGAGATGTCCACAGTCGAGCACAGCCACAGAGACCCAGTCTATAAAGCCATCTGGCTGCAGTCAAAGACTGGCACAGACTTCTTCTCAGCCTCAACTGATGGTCAGGTTGGGACAGTATAGAAATATGCACTGGACAGTAACATGTTATGTGGTTAAGACTAATGATTGACCGATATTGATTATTTTATTACCAATACCGATACCAATTATGCGTAATTCTCAAAATTCCCACCAGATGGCGGTGATTATCGGTAAACCGGATATTACAAAACCGATAACCGCTTATGGTAAAATGCTTAAATATCGGAAAAAATATCGGTAAATTGATATATCGGTTGATCTCTATTAAAGACTGTCCTCTCTTTCTCTTCTTCAGAACTGTTTTTGTCATTTGAGCCTAAGCCAGATCACATACAGTACTGTGCAAAAGTCTTAAGCACTTATGCAAATATTCACTTTTCTTAGTGTGTCTAGCAGTCATTAGAATACATGCAAACAAACAACAAATCAATTATAAGTATCAGACTTAGTGTTCAACATAGTTGATATTGTGTGAGGAGAACACAGGTTTGGTTCCAGATTCCTCCTCGGTACCTCCAGTCGTTGTTTGGATTTGTGAAACTCCATCAGCAGCTCCTGGTTTAATTTAATGAAAGACTGATCGTGTCAAACCAGAGGCGTTTCTCAATGTCAAGGATCCTTCCTCGGCAGGACACGTCCTTCCAAGTCACTTCCTTCAGAGGCTAGGCGAG
>JBBKCR010174033.1:0-15021 GCA_037577295.1 Ladigesia roloffi | reverse complement strand
CAGCTGACTCACTGCTCTCAATTTGTCAATAGTGACTCAAGTGACTCGCAGATCCGGATCAGTTTACTGAGTGACTCGGATCCGAAAAAGGATCCGGGTATCCCAGCTTTACAGTGGATGTGTGAAATGTAGAAGAAGAATTTTTTGTACAGTTCACACTTTGTGGTGTATTCACATATAACAGATTGGTCACATTCACTTTAACTCACATTAAGCGACACTAACTGCTAAACGTAGTGATGAACCTCCAGTTAAATACACGCTTAACCCTTTAAGTGTCAAAGTCGCAGGATTGCGACAAGATGTATTCATGACTAAAACAGACTGTATTTACAAATCTCATGTAATGTTGCATTTGTAATCACTACCACTAGTTAGGAGACATGTAGTACTTTGATACAAGACAACATTTTTGGCATCATCCTATACCAAAGTTTTAAGTAAAAAGCTGTTGAAACAAGCCTTGTGTCATTGACGTGGGAGCAGAGAAAGGGTTCTGTTCTCAGTGTGCGTGTAAGCTTGTGGGATTTTAGATAACTTAGGAGAAAAAAAACGTCATAATATGCAAACTAGATGAGAATATTTATACCCCACATAAACTTCAGGTCATACCCAACATTTTTCTAACTTACATCCCATACTTAAAGACAGAGACTTCTCTGTCTTTAAGTATGGGATGGGTGAAGCGTGGCCAGCAATAGCTTATTGACATAAAAGTCACAGAGCACTGAAAGGGACTGAAACTGACGAGAATAAAGCTGGTGAGATCTCTTTTGGCAAGAGTCACTTTGTGCAAAATATTTCATGAATATGTTTGTATAGTCCATAGACCTATTATAACTAAAGTGTTTTGCACACTATGTCTCCTGTAAGGTTGTGTGGACACAACAAATATTCATTCATCCCTTTTCCGAACTGCATTTTCTCAGCAAGGAGTGCAGATACAAGGACATGTAAACTCCACACAGAGAGAAATGTGACAGGACCTTCTTATGTACACCACACAAAATATACTACATTATCTTTTTTTTGCAGAAACCTGTGACAACATACATTAATAACAAAATTCTAGTCTTATTGAAATGAATCCAAGAAATGGAGCAAGAGACACTTGATGTAGCTGTTTTTGCATTAATTACTGCCGCTGTCAAATTAACAAATTAAAAGTTATTTTAATAATTAAAAGTTATTTTATCAAACATCCTCTTTTCATAACCCTATAGTGTCTTCTCAGTATCCAGGGCCTATGCACAACCCAAAGGGCTTTGGATCGCTACTGTGAATATCCATTGAAATATCTACTCCAGACTGTGCCATTGTGGTAGTGAATTATGCCTCAGTCAGTGTTCACAGTGTTTCAGGAAAGAATGATATTGCAATGCATCTGATAAGCACTTATTAACTCTTACAGTGCCAGGTTTTTTTTTAAATACTGGATTTTTACATAAATATTTCAAAAGCTTGTGGCTTAATAGGGGTTAAGAAACAAAATAAACAATCTATTTCATACTTCTAGTTCATACTTGCAATAGAAACACAAAAGTCATTATCTGAAATTACTTACATCTCCCTCATCTGCTGACTTGTCCCAGACACTAGGTACAGATCCCCCCACGTCGCTGAAGCTCCTTATTTAAATGTTTTATTCCAAGTTAAATATTGCTATTAAATACAGCTAGTATACCAGTTGTTTCCGGGACATGGCCATCAAAAATGAAATTAAGCCACGCACGGTTTCCTTTGGCTGCGAGAAAGTGTAGGGATTTGCGTTCTTTGCAGCCACATCCACAACACTTGTGTGTGTGCCTAGCCTTCGTCTGTAGCCATGCCACTCAGCATCTTATGCATGCTCATAAAATCTGCCTACAAAATGGTGGACATAGTGGATGTTAAATTTTTAAGAGCCTTGTTAACTCATTTGTAAGTCCTGAATCATACCATGCAGACCTGGTGAGATTGATGAAGTGGCAGATTATTCATCTTATCCATCTTACTGCACTGTTCCACTTTAATTGTCTGAATACCAAAAGATACCAGATGCCACATTTACAATTCATTTAAATAATTGACAAGAATAATCTCAGTGTCTAACTGAGGGCAGTATAATAATATCATAATGCCTTCAAAATTTGAATACAAACAAAAACTCTCATTTAATTCTGGACAGCCTAATGAACAAAACTGTAATTGCTATAAATTATAGTTAACAAACATATAGCTAATGTGCTGGTGTACAGAATCAAAATGTTTTGTTGACCAGATACTTATGAATGACATGTACCAAATCTAGTCCCTGATTTGGGTATCCAGTCTGAGCTGTGAAATTTGCCCCAGCTGAGAGATTTAATTTTGATCTCAATCTGTTGTGCGGTTAATTAGAAAACTAGCGTATTAAAGAAAAAAAAGCAGTAATTGACAAAACAGCAGCTGAGCCTCATTTGTTTTAGCAAATGTTGATGCCACTAGGATAAACTGTCATAAAAAAGGAATACTCATTTGGGCATAGATGAAAAAGAATAAACTAAAAGTAATGCAACAATGTTTTCGACACTACCTGCTTTGTCGCGCATTTAGCTTCTCCTTTACCCTCTTTGATGGGGTCAGTGTTCGTTATACAGCAGAGAACAGCACTCGGGAAGATAAAACCAGTGCAGTCAAGAAGGTTAGGGACTCCCTCATATTCTCAACAGCTTCCAAGGCAACACCTTGGGATTTGACAGAGTGCAGACACACTCCCCAGACTGCTGTAAATAAAGATACAGAGAGATAGATGGAGAGAGAAAAGAATAGCAAAAGAGAAGTGACGGGGAAAATGTAACCAGTGAGGCTGAGGCCAGGTGGAAGGGCATTGTGAGGTGGTCCTGGTGTTGAGGCTGACTGCTCTTGGATTGTACTATTATGACCCTGTGAGATAGATGTCTCTTTATTGCAGTTTGATGATTATAGTGCAAAAAGTGCAAAAACCCTGCCCAGCATTTTATTTCACATCCCATCGTCCATGAACAGAATACTGAAGCCCCTATCTCAGAAGACACATGCCTTCACCTGTATATATAAAATATTTGAATGCAGGGAAAAAGACTCGGGGTCTGAATTGACTTGACTTGCTAGAAGCGTGTATATCATTTACACACAGAAGCATATTACACTGAATTTTTTCTTTCTGTTTACTTACTATTGTATGTGGAGATTAATCCATTTGAATAAAATCATGAAATACATTTCAATGTCATTTAAATCATTTTTTCAGTATAAATTATCACTGTATTCAGGACCATGTTTATACACAAAATTCAACAACAATTCAAAAGTAGTATATTGTGCACTAAAAGTACTGCTATTTGATCAAAAGTACATTAACATTTGGTATTCAAACACTTTAAATAAATAAGGTGTTTTTTTAACAATGTTAGGGCGGTATGGTGGCGCGGGGGTTAGCGCTCCCGGGTCGGGCACAGGGTCCCCATGACCGCGTGGGTTTCCTCCAGTAGCTCCAAAAACGTGTGATTGGGGACAGGTTGACTACGCGCACTAAATTGTCCCTAGGTGTGAGTGTGTGGACATGCTGGTGACTGTCCAGGGTGTACCCCGCCCTCGCCTGCAGCAGTTGGATAGGCTCCAAACCCATTGACCCTGAGTGCAGGATAAAGTGGTAGTAGATGGATGGATTAACAGTGTTATTCCCTTTAACATGAATTAAATTAAATATAAAATCAAATCTATTTGCCACTGCAGGGCATGTATCTTGTTTGTTATAGGAAAACACATTCCTCTCGGACACAGTGCATGGGTACCGGTGTTCTGTCGCAACATGCTGACAATCTGGACAACAGATTCCTTGAAACTGGAATCCATTAAATATCTTTGCAATACTTTGCTGACTTTAAGAGTGAACTACTTTTTTAATTAAATTTGACCGGGGCTTCATCTCCCATGACAATTGTGGATTATGTCACTAATTGGAGATACTTTTGGCTGTAAACAAAGTCAGAAGGCCTCTGGGTCTACAGGCCTTATCTGAAAATGATCATAAAATATAAGTCTATTGTCATCGGCCTACATTGTGGTATCATGGTGGTAAGATCATGTTGACCAAACTGTTCAGTATGATGGAGTAGGTACTGCGTTGTCTAGAATATGTTCTGCATATTGTTCATCTGCAATATTGGAAATGTTGGTCCAATGTCTTGTTTTGTCTCACTTACACTATTGCCCAGTAGTTTGGTCTACTTCTTAGACACATCTAAGAAAACTTAAAATTGGACAGAACAGAGCAGCTTGAGCAGTTCTGCATTGTCCTTTTCGAAAGAATGTGCGTGAGGTACTAAACTGTCTTAGGTAACAGTGGAGGCAAATGCTAAACATAATCTTCTGTTGTTTATGCAGGCCATGCCTAATAAAACACACTTTTTAAATAAAATATTATTTAGTGGATATGACCATGAACATGTGACACACCAAGTTAGCAACAACACGGTCACATTGCCAAGGCCAAGATTTAATTTTACAAAGAAAGCTATTGTATACGGAGGGGCTGTAGAGTGGAATTTTCTCCTATCTGTGGTCAGAGAAATCCAAATCCATTTTTCTTTTTAGAGAAAAATAAAAGAGAGATTATTGGAGTAAGGGCTCTTATTTATTTATTTATTTATTTATTTATTTAAACATTTATAAATGTATGAGTGATGAAATGTATTTCTGTAACTTTGCTTGGGCTGCATAAATGTGCCTTTATTACAACTGCGATGTTGTCGGTTTTACAGTTATAGTGAATTCATGAATTTTAAACCTTTGCTTCAAATAATTTGGTCTGCACACTTGCAATCAAAGCATATAATTAGTCAGTACTACCTTTGGAATAAGAGCAGTGAAAAATCTTTGCCAAACTCAGGGGCATAGCTAGCAATCTTTTTGAGCCCCATGCTTCCCTCAAACCGTACTAACACGCGCACTATTAATGGAGTTTCCTATTAGCCTATTAATAGGTTAGTATGTAATACATTTTTGATCACAACAGCTTGGTTTAGTATGTAAAGGTTCACTGATGAGACCTTTCAGAATGACACTACAAAATATCTATATAATAAAAAAAAATAATAATAATAATAATAATAATAATTCAGGCTGAGTCAGAATTTGTTATAAATTGTTATAATGAATAGCCAACTGGTTCTTAGGACTAGACTAAATGCTTGGATGAGATAGCCAGGGCATAGATAACCTACAGGCTGAACAAAATAACATTTATAGCCTATTACATAAACAAACCAACCTTAACGTCTGTAATTTCAAAACATATTGACCAATAACTCTTAACTCTTTGACTTTCGGAAGCTTCGTCCCAGACTGTCAGCAACTTACATAATTGTTGGTGATTTTTGTACAGCCACAGCAGAGCATATTCTGTGTTATAGAGACACATGGGCTGGTCTGAAAGGTGAGAGTCTAAGCTCTCAGTAGGTGAAAGCGTTTATTTCTACATGCCTCTGTTCCTGAGATAGCCTATAAGTTAAACAGCAGCTACAGTAGTTTTCATCACGTAACTTTACGCTGTTGGCAGTAAAAGTGTTGATATTTTATGTGGAGACTGTGAATAATCTTTTAGGCTACGTGCTCACCTTCTTCCAAATCCGATGTTGGGCTTGGGGGGGTTTCTGGTGCTGCACGATCTGTGGATAATAACGCATGCCTTTAGGAAACTTATTTAGGGTTGTTAACTTAGCTGGTCTGTATCAGGAGTTGCAAGTCTGCCTGCACTTATTACCTTTAAATGTGGACAAAGAAGTTTACACCCTCATTTTCAGGTCTATGATATGTTATTCTCATGAATGACAGGAAAAACTAACTTCTAGGCAAGATAATTCAGCTAGTATTTTTGGCTATAAAGTGAGTGTGTAAAAAAGTGGGTGACCAACTGTCTGCCCTTCCTCTCTCTCTCCTCTCGCTCTTTCCTCTCTTAGTGCTTTTGAGAACCGGACTTCGGCATGACTGCTGACTAGCAACACTGACATGCCACTGACATTTAGCTGAACTTTTATCACTAGACTAAGGTAAACTGGGCCGTACCAAGTGGTGGAAGGTGTTGGGGGGGACTGTGGGAGGCCAGGCTATACAAATATTGTTACAAACTAAACAACAATTCAACTCCTCACTACATTTCGTTAATAAATTGGATTAAAATACAATAAAGATGAAATTAATAACATTGTGAATATTTTTACTCTAATGGATGGTTAAATATTAGAGGGTTTCCATGGCCCCTCCCCGGAATACTGGGCCCCATGAATCGTCCACGTTTACCCCCACTTAGCTACGCCCCTGCCATTACTGCTGCAGAGATCTTTTTTCAAACTCCCGCCTATTGTTTAGCTTCTTGGTCCCGCCTCCTCCGTTCTTTTAGACCCTCCCCCTCTACAATTTGATAGTTATTTCTCTGAACCAATCACATTTCTTTCTGCCCTCAGAACCTTTTTGAGTAAGTAAAACTCCCATGAGCTAATTCGTGCCTATGGCCACTAGGGGCTGTCCTTGAACTACTTATGTTCTGTTGTGGGTGAAGCTAATCTCTGTTGAGTAGTGAGTAAAGGACTGCTTTGTTTTGTCTGATTGGTATTTAAGTTGTTCTCTTCTTAGTTTTGGTTGTGCAGGATTATAATAACTGTACCCTCTTTCCCCAGTCTATGTCCTTCTTCTCAAGCCAAATCGTGTTTCTATTTTTATGTCCGCTCTTTGTGCCTGTTTCTGTTCTGTTCAGTTTCTGCTTTGTGTTTAATAAATCACCTTCACCATGGAAGTCTTTCATTCCGTGTATGGACAATTCCGGTTTGTGATATTAAAAAAATGGTCCTGAAAGAAGGCTTGTTTACTTCTCCTCAGATATTGTCCCCTAACTCTGATCATACGATTTTCAGCAGGAAAATGATCAATTCCACAGAACCAGATCAAGTTGTGGATGGAGGGCCACCAGATCAAGGCCCTGTCAAGGCCAGCCCCAAGGGGGGCAGAAACTCAGAAAACTGTGATAAAAAATTACACTTATTTCACCACGTAATTTCTGAATTCTTCCTGAGTGCAAACATTATTATTTATTTATTAAAACTGAATATAAATTGTATTGAATTGTTTAAGACCAGCTATGCTCTAAATCCATCAATATTTTTGTTCATTGGAAATTTTTGCTGTTTATGGATAAAAAATGATCAAATTCCTCAAACATTTGTACCTGTAAATAGCAAAACCAGAGGAACCGATCATTTACGGTGGTCTCTTAAGTGCTTTATTTCTTTAAGACACCATTTTGTATTGTCTTTTACAGCCTCAAAAGTGCACTGATGTTCAAATGTGTCATGGAGTAGACCTATATGATTGGTAGTTTGTCCAGTTGTAGTGTGGAGGAAGAGCCCAGTCGCAGATAGACACAAAAGATGCGGGAAGCCTCGCAATTTAGTCTGAGAATGCTCTGAACTAGGAGTAAAGATTCCCACCAGGAACCAACATTCTCACACGCACACAGAAGGATATATAAAGGACTTGATTCAGTTCTGGGGTCTGATTACGTAACGAGATCTGGTGCCTGTGACAAAAGGCTTCTGTTATAAGGACAGACTGTTGATTTTTTGGTGACAGTGAAAAGAGAAGAGGAAGGAGTAGAACTAGTCTAATGCACCCGGCCACTTATGAGGAGTCTGTAGAAGAACTGTTTTTCAGACTCACTGACTAGCCGAGTATGCTAATTACAGAAGGACAAGAAGGGTACAAATAATAGAAATGTGCTCAGGTGGACTGTGATCATATTCAGTTCTGCTGTTCTTAGCCTATGTTTATTTGGCATGTGCAAGATTGTGTGTGACAGTAGAGTATACTACACACTTCCAGACCTACAACTGAAGCCCTTTAAGTGGTAATGAAAATTTTAGCTACAAAACTTGAAGTCAATAGTTACTTAAACTGTCTCCACAAGTATATTCCTACAACTTCTCTCATTCCACTTAAACTCCAGCTCCTCAATAAGATGCTGCAGAATTGTAAATGCAGTTAAAGACACTGTATGATTTACTGTCAGTTATAAAAATAAACCAGTTTACCGCTATGGACCATTTTTCAACTTCATAGTCTTTTTCATGATATTAAATTAATGTATTTAAAAATATTCCATAAGTCATATTAAAGATTTGTGAGGATGTATTTATAGAAAAGGTTTGGGTAAGTATTTACCTACAGTGTTTGTTTGCAAAATGTGCCTTGTTGCTCTGGTTATAATATAAAGAATCCAAATATGATTTAAAATAGTTTGGCGTTGTATAAAATAAATTTTTGGCTGAACCATTATTGTAAGATTGAATTTGTGTCAAAGACAATAACTAATACCCCACCCCACGTATTTTATTTATTTTAACTAACATTTATACCTTATTGTGTCAGCCGGTTTGTGTGTGCACTACAAAATCCTCAGTGTTAAATAAAAACTTATAGTCCATCTAATTAATTCCTGTCACTGTTCGCTAGCTGGAGGAATGCACAAGCAGGAGCTGAGGTTAAGGGGTCTTTATTTAGTTTTTCAACTTTGACTGTAAGCGAAAAACACTGGAACGCCAACACTGTACATGTCGCTAGCGCTCGCTCCTTGCCCAGGAGGCATGTCCTCTCAATCACGTCTTTCAAGCAAACTTAAATGTTCAATATGGTTGGACCTGTCGGTCCTCTCCAAACCTCTAGTCTTCCAGCTGTCTTTTGACTCGGTTTATGTCCCAATTTATTTAATCACCTAGGAATTCCAGGCTAAACATGTGAAACGGAGTCAGAAACCCAACAGTTCTCACAAGTTCACCTAGCCTTGCTTTCCCTGTTCAGCATGCAAATGTATCCTTGTTTCCCCCAGAGCCATGCTCACGACTCAGGGACATTTTTCCTTGTTGTCCAGTGAAAACTCCCTGAACTCAACAGGTGACCAAGCACTGATTCTGAGGTTCGGCAGGTATATATGCATCACACACACTCAACCCACCAATTACACAACAGAGATGATAATTGGGACATCTAAACTTAACGCCACTCAGATAGAGCGGCCTGTCGATAGCTTAGCAAACCAGCACTTTTCTAATTGCTTGCAGCTGGGTTGCCTAGGCATGAATGACATTTCACACAATATACAAGCCCCCTACCCATGTCCAGAATAGTTTATCTCCTAATAGTCTAGTGATTGTCTTCTCTGTGGGCGTGACTGAGCCAAACCCGTGAAAATTCCACACTGATGATTAGGTCATATTTGGGTTGGGAGGTGCAGATTTAAGCACTTCTTAATTCAGAACTTCAACGACTGGTTATAGAGAAAAAGAGTGTAGCATCTGTATCAGATGATAGGAGGAGGACCATATGTTCACAATTTCCACAGCCTTTGCATGAAATGAGAACTAGTAGCACCATCTGCTACACCCACAATTTATGAGACGGTTTGGTTTAATTGAGGTGAGAATGTGAATGTGGAGGTTATCTGGCAACACAAGCAAATATAGCTCAACCTGAAAAGGACTGATTTGTCGAGGCTAAGGCTAAGGGTAAATTTTGACAATTTTCATGCAAAAATATGACCTAAATATAATCAGAGTTCCACAGACAACCTAAAATTAGGTATAGAGAATCCTGTTAAAAACAAGATGATACAAAATTATTCTTCATGTCTCAAAGAAAGTGATCCAATGTTATATATCTGTAAGTGGCAAAAGAATGTGAACCTCTAGAAATAACAATAGAAGGAGAAATAATTTTTTACAGTTAAATGGGATGGCAATTAGATGTGAGTGGTTGTGCAGCAAGACAACTAGCCTAATCACACAAGTCATTATACAACTGAATTATTAGGGAAGAGTAAATTAAATGTTTTGAAAAGTCCTGACCGTAACCAGATAGGAATAGGGGTAAAAGACTTGAAGTTGTAAAGAAACCACAGCCAATAGTTAAAGGAAATGTTCAGGACTGATCAACAGTTCCTGGAAATATTTTGCTGAAATTATTGCTCTACAAGGGAATTGGACTTGATACTGAAAGTATAGGTTCACATACTTTTCTCTCATGTTATTCTGAAAATTTGTTTATCTGGGTTCTCTATGCTATTTTAGTTGTCAAATGTCTGATGGCCTGAAGGAAGAGACTGGTCTCTATTCTGGCAGTGGAGGCCTGTATGCTACAGAACCTTTTGCCAGATTGGGTGGTGGGGTTGAAGGGTGACTGGGGTCATCCACAATTATTTTGGCTATCCAGTTACAACATGTAATGTCAATGTCTGTGGCAGAGGGAAGAGAGACTCCAATGATCTTCTCGACAATGGCGGTTCTAGACCAAAATTACCCGGTGGGCCAGTGTGTGTTTAGGGGGGGCGTGTTGTGCATGTGTTCGGGGGTGGGGGGCATGCGCATTGCGTGTGTGTGTCAGCGTGCGTTTGTAGTGCTTTAAGTTGTCTGTCTAGAACATATGTAGCATTAGCTCCGTTCTTCAAGCTATTGCATGTTGCGATAAGAAATTTCTATTCAAATATTTGGCTGTTCAGGGCAGTGGGGGCCAGGAGCTTCTATGGGGGCCCTGGCTTTCCCGGCCGCCTATGCTTCTCGACTGTCCTCACAATTGTTTGTATTTTCTTGTGATGTGAAAAATTACAATTCATATACCAAGCAGAGATGCAGCTACACAGAATGCTCTTTATTTTCCCTCTATAGAACATGGTAAATATTAGGGGTGGAGGGGTGCATTCTCTTCAGTTTTCACACAAAGTAGAGATGCTGGAGTTTAATGGTAATTGAGCTAGTCTTGAAGGTCCACATTAAGTTTTTCGGGACAGTCTCCACCAGGGGAACTTGATGTGTTTTGAGCTATGCATTGCTGCACAATTGTGAGTGAAAAGCAGAGGGCTGACCACATGGCCCTGGCTGGGCCCTGTAATCATCTTGATGGTGCTGGAAATATTGCTCCCGATCCTGACAGACTGAGGTCTCCCAGTCAAGAAGTCTAGGGTCCAGTTTAAGTGGGAGATGTTTAAGTCCAGCAGTCTCAGCTTCCTTATCAGATGCTGAGGAATTATGATGTTGGAGGCTGAACTAAAGTCTATGAACAGCATTTTCATGTAACTGTCTCATGGGAAAAAGCCAGGTGATGGTGATGGTATGCAAACTGCAGAGGGCCTTGTGAATGGGGCAGTTATGATGTGCGTCATTACAAGCTTCTTGAATCCCTTCATGATGATGGGTGTGAAGGCAATGGGACGATAGTCATTGAGGCAGGGCACTGACGACTTCTTTGGCACTGTGGTGATAGTGGTGATTTGAAGCATGTAGGAACGACAGTGGTGCTCAGAGAGATATTGAAGACGTCTGTGAGAACATCTGCCAGGTGTTCTGCACATCCTCTGAGCACACAACCAGGAAGGTTGTCTGGTCCAACAGCTTTCCATGCATTGACTCTAAGCAGAGTCATCTCAACTATTAGCATGGTGATGAATTCCCTCGCAACAGTCTTTGCTGATGTTCAGTGGCTTGCAAAAGTATTCTGCCTCTTGAACTTTTCCACATTTTTTCACAGTAACAAACATGAATCTATTTTATTGGAATTACACGTGAAACACCAATACAAGGTGGTGTACACTTGAGAAGTGGAACAAAAATCATTTTTCAGTTATTTATTTGCAGTGTTGGGCAAGTGCCTTTAAAAAAGTAATTAGTTATAGTTACTAGTTACTTCTCACAAATAGTAACTGCGTTAGTAACTGAGTTACATCACTATATAAGTAACTAATTACCAGGCAAAGTAACTTTTGCGTTACATAAAAAAGAAATCAAATTTAATATAAAACAAATATAAAACATTGTACACTGATCACCGACGCAGGTGAGATGCTTTTCTCCTGGGCAGAAGCTGCACGTCACATAAACATTTTTGCCTTTAACCTCAGCCAGGGAAAAGTAACGCTTACACTTCCATGGAAATTTACAAAATCTAAGCCAATCATCGCATTCCCAGTTACACCACGTGCACAGACACACCAATCATCATCACTGTTTATGTGTCCCGCCCCGGCCTCGAACACACACACACACACACACACACACACACACACACACACACACACACACACACACGCACACACACCCCAGAGATAGAGGATGGCTGAGAGAGACGGTGCTGCAACAAAACCGCTGCAGTGTTCTCAGTTATAGTAACACGCATTTTATTGTCAATTAACAGTAACAGCGCTGTAACGGGGAAACAGTAACTGGTTTGATTACTCGTTACTGAAAAAAGTATCAGCGTTAGTAACGCCATTTATTTATGGCGCCGTTATTCCCATCACTGTTTATTTGTAAAAAGTGTTTGGAATAATTTCGTTCCACTTCTCAAGTGTACACCACTTTGAATTGGTCTTTCAGGTGGAATTCCAATAAAATAGATTCATTTTTGTGGCTGTAATGTGACAAAACGTGGAAAAGTTAAATGGGGGCCGAATACTTTTGCAAGCCAATGTAAATTTGGGGCAAGGTAATGTTGGAAAATACATGCAGAGTAACTTTCGGTTCCAACGACAAACAGTGCGGTCATCCAATCAGTGATGTCTCCTGTTGTTGACTGTTCCCCCTTCCGGGAGTGCTTAATGTAATTGTGCTTCTCAGTTTGTTTTTGTGCTTCTTAATTGTATTCTAGTGATTCTACTTTGGGTTTTTTTATTAATCTTTTGTATTTGTGCTTCCCAATATTGTATTTGTGCTGCTCAATTTGTTGTGTTTCTCAATTTGTTGTTTATGTATTAACTCTGTTTTATGTTGACTGTGATCAGTTTACCTGTAATTATACTTTTCAACCACTAGGAATTTATATATGGACATGTTAAGGAGTAAATGGATGTGTAGGGAAAAAGAAAACAGGGAAAATGTATGAAACATATTCTATGGATATAATTGAATATGTGGAATTTACGCCCACATTAGTGTGTGCTTAAATGAGACCTCAAATCATTTAAGTGCCCATGTAAACAACAAACTACAATATTTCATACCTACATTACATACTTGTACCTCTTTTTCTCATGCCAAATTTAATTTATTAAAGTCAGTGCTGGTTCAGTTCCATGCACTTTGTGTTCATTTTTTATCATTCAGAAAAGGGAGGCCCAAACATTGTTCTGTAGAGTTTAAGAACATCAAATTCACAGTGAGTCATCAGAGACAGATACAGTTCTCATCTCGTGCTGCGCTCTCTGTTGTGTGGGCACTTAGGACTTTATCCCTTGTTTCAGCATGAGGGGGGACCACAAGAATTCCACTAATGACTTGTTTCTTTTTTTATATATTTTGCAGCCCTGGTAATCAAGATGGCACACAGATGAGTCATCTAAGGCTGCATTTGTTTACAGTCAAATGACACAGGGAACAACGTTGCAAAAATATTAAACTAGCTCACTCACTGCAGTCATTATCCTGGTTAACAGATGTAGGGTATGATGGAAAAAAAATCCCCCAGACTTAGGTGTTTGTAGTGACAATGGGTGGTGACAAAATTAAAACCAATTAAAGTGTCCCAGTTCTGTCACTCAAGCCTTGAGCTGCTGTTCTACTGTCCTTTTACTGCTTAAAAACCGAAACCAGCCTGTTCATGTAAAGTTCCTGACTCAGTTTTTCAGCTGCTTGACTTTGATGAAGTTATTTATGGTGGCACCTTTTGTTTCTGTGCCCATGTGTGCTCCTCTAACACTGGGAGCTGAGAGGATGACTTGCTGGAGCACAATTCTTTTTATCTTTTGCTGGAGCAGCTTACATACCTGAGAGAGAATCAGAGAGAGAGAGAGGGAGAGAGAGATAGATAGAGAGAGAGAGGAGAGAGAGAGAGAGAGAGAGAGGAGAGTGAGGGAGCGAGAGATAGATAGAGATAGAGAGAGAGAGAGAGAGAGAATCATTTTTCCATACAAAAACAAGCTTCCAGCCAGCTCTTCCAGCCAGCAAGGCATTTTTCTATATTGATTGACCTCCCATCCTTTGGTTGTAGCATAGCACAAATAGTCTCTTTTAATGATACATATTCAGACCCCAACTGTCATCTGCTGGCCAAAGTAAAGCCTTTTCAAAAGCAAGCTTTATGGTGAGCTTTAATTATTCATTCAGCACAACAAAAATCAAGCTAACTATTTTATAGAGTAAAAAGTTATGGATGACAACAGAGGCTTTCATCAAAAGCAGGAGAAGGAGAAGTCAACGGAACTCTCCAAATGAGTAGAAAAGACCTGAAGTCTGCTGTTCTCTACTGGGTCCTATAATAACTTACTTTGGAACACTGACATTTTGTTTCCTCCAAATTTGCACAAATAAGACCTCACAACAGCCACATCAAAGTGTATTGTAGTGGATATATCCGATACTGGGGAACATGCTTATTGGTGATCATTTCAAGACTACAAAGTGGTCATGACTCTGCCACAGAAAGAGGAGCCTTTATTCTCTCTCTCCCTCTCTCTCTCTCTCGCTCGCTATCGCTCTCTCTCTCTCTCGCTCGCTCACTATCGCTCTCTCTCTCTCTCAGGATTTCTATCCCTCTAGCTCTCTGTCTCAGCTGCTTGTGAGTACTGTTTGTTTTCATCTCCAGCTTTCACCTCTGGGGTTACTCAAACAAGTGGAGGAATTAATGAAATGCAGTAGAAGAGGAAGGAGTGGGTGTGGACAGTTGTCTGTTGAAGATGGTGTGTCAGGAAATCCATGTGGGTTTATTCTTGGGAGATCTCTCTCTCTCTCTCTGGCTGTCTGTCTATCTGTCTGTCTGTAGGTCTATTTCTCCTATCTCTCCGTCGCTTACATATTTACAACATTGTCGTTCATGCCCTCTTTTGTTCCTTGAGTTTTTTTCTTTTAATCATTACAAGTCAAAGCAAGGATTGGGCTTTACACTACATTAGGTGAACTGCTCACAACTATTTCTTTAGAGCCCAGTGGTGTTTTGGATCAAAGCCATCCCTGTTTCATCACTACTATCAAATGATGAGAGAAATGTTCA